>PVHP010009190.1:0-51444 GCA_004024765.1 Zapus hudsonius
AGATAGTGAGCTATTTCCTGAATTCTTGATATGCCCTTGTGACGCCCCCACCCCCACACTCCTGTCCACACTCTATCCAATCCCCAGACTATTGCTTATCTGTATTCTACGCTTCTTGATTAGTTTACATTTTCTAGAATTTCTAGCCTACTTTACAAAAACTAATGGGCATTCTTTGTAGAACTCACTATTGAGTCCCATGCTTCCAAGTCTGGCGGAGGACTCAAGGACACACTCTTCGGGTGGAAGCATGATTTAACTCACCCAGAAGAAATATTCCCCTGGGAATATTTTTGAGTGGCCATGATGTTATCATTCATAAAGAGCCACCGTACTACCCATCTTCTTGGATAGTGTAATCTGTTCAAACACTTAAGGGTCCAAACCAACATTTGACAGTTTGCATAAGATCTTACCATGATCTTTGGTAACACTGCAGATCATAAAGACAAGTTCCCATTGAGGAGTTGTCTGTCACTTGTTTCTTTATCCACACTACTTTTCAAAGCCTATTATCCAACAAACAGGTTGGAAGGCTCTAATCATTTTTCTACTCAGTATCTCTCATTGCCAAGCTGTGTGTTCTCAAGCAAGTTACCAAATCATTCTGTTTCTATTTTTAATTGTAATGAAACAAATTAAAATCAGATGAGTCCTGGGGTCACTTTTAGCTTTAAAATTCTAACTACCTAAGACCCTGTCACTGCAAAATAATCAAATGTGTGGCTGTGGATAACATTAACAGTTTAGAATTTCCTAGAATTCTTTCCCAAAATTCACAAGACATTTGATCTTTGAAAGGAAAAGCTCTGCTTATCTTAGGAAAAAATCTAGAAACACTTTCTACTCATAGAGGGATGCAGTACAGGCCCACCCATGGGAAGCAGTAAAGGAGTCATGCTGTAGATCGCTAGACCCCCAGCTTACCAATCACAACTTACATAACATCTGAGCCTCACTCCAAAGCCCGAGGCTTAGAGGTCAAAGGGAACCTTAATAAACTCAAAGAAGGCACTTCTAAAACAAGTGCATGTAACAAAGAAAGGGAGTGGGCCAAGGAGTTTCCCTGGAGATTAAAACACAATTTTCATATGGTACCTTCAAAACCCTGCAGTCCTAGAAAGAATGAGGCAGCTCTTTATATATGGAAATGATCATCAAGAAACAGGAAGTGGAAAAAAACACTAGCTGAGGAAAAATAAGGAACTGAATGGTGTATATTTATAGACCTTGTGGTGGTTTGAAGGTAAGGTGTTGCCCATACACTCATGTGTTTGATCCCCAGTTGGCGGTGCTGTTGGGGAAGTTTGTGGAGCCTTTAGGAGGTAGAACCTTGCTGGAGGAAGTGGGTCCCTGAGGTTGGACCGTGAGGTGTTAGAGTCTCATCCTGTTTGGTGCTCTTTAGTTTGACTACATCCTGCCTGCTCATGTAATATGATGCCAGCTGTCTGCTCCCACCATGATGGAAAACTCAGAACTGTAAGTGCAAATAGACCCTTTCCTTTCGTTCGCTGCTTCTGCTTAGATCTTTTGTACCCACAAGGAGACAGTAAACTGCTGTCCATAGCATTTGCATAGGAAGGGTGAAAATAATGTGCTGATTTATTATGTTTAACTATACCGATGTCCCTGAAGACACACATAAAACTCTTTAATTGTGGTCACCTCTGAGAAAGGACCTGGTACCCAAAAGGCAGAAGTTGAAGAGAGAGCCTTCAGGTCGCATTTCTTTTGATACAGTTTGAAATTTCAATCACCTTAACCATTGCCTATTCATGAAATAAATCACATAATTCCAGTAGTAACATGTGGTGGTTTGAATCAGCTGTCCCCCATAAACTCATGTGTTTTGAATGTTTGGTCCTCAGCTGGTGGCAACTTGGTAGGTGAAGCCTTGCTGGGGGAGGTGTGTTGCTAGAGGTTGACCTGAGGTTTATTAGCCCCAGCTTGCCAGTGTTCTCCTGCTGCTGTTTTCCACCTGCTGTACAAGGAGGTGATGTCTAGTCTCTGCTCGTGCCATGCTGTCCCCTGCCATCATGAAGCTTCCCCTGGAGAATATAAGCCCAAATAAATACTTTCCTTCTATCAGATGTTTTTGGTCAGTTAATTTATCCCAGCAACCAGGAGGTATCTGAACATAACCAAAATAATGATTAGCTATAAATGACATGAGTATAGAATTATGGTAATATAGTGTTACTATAATATGAACATTGGAAACATACTAAAACAAGTGGACCTGAAGTCACTTACTGGCTGGGTGGTCTTGAGTGAGTCACTTGTCTGTGTTTCTCTTGGAGCTAAATAATGTCTGTTATTACTACACAAGGGCAGGGCAGTCAACAGGTGGGACTCAGTACCCAGGGAGTAAGGGGCTTCCATACATCCCAGCTCTGAGACCATCCTTTGGTGGGAAGCCAAGGCTCACAGGAACACTGGGGCAGAAGACCAGGTAGACAGAACAGGGCCTCCTGTGTTGAGTAAGGTACTGATCTCACCCATGGGAAGCAGCTGTGCCTGACTGCAAGACAAAAAAAAAAAAAAAAAAAAGTGTGAACTCCGGTCTGAAATCCTGAACAGCTAACTCATCCTATTCCGGGGATTTTTGAATCTCTGGCTTCCTCTTGGCCTCTGTTCCTTCTGGCCATCAACAGGATAAACACTCTGGATTTACACAGCCCCAGATTCCTGTCCTGGTCAGGTCTTTAAGGAATGCTTGGCTTGGTCATGTTTGAGAAACCACAGGGCTCCAAGCCCAGCTTCTCCTGTTCACTCTCATGTAGGTGCCTCTGGAGGGTGCTGTGGCTGCCACCAGAGAGTTAGCCAAGGTCCTGTGGCATCCCTGGGCATCTTCATTTCCAGGAATTGGAAGGGGTCATGAGACAGGGAAGTAGCTGATTCTTCTCGTGTTTCCCTGGCAGGGAACATTGCGGCTGAGAGTCCGAGCTAAGAGAGCAGACCCAGGCCCCCCACCCCCACTGCAGCCTTTGCACTTACACAACTGGGCTCAGTGAGGGAACCAAAGATTGAAATAAATATCTCAATAGAAGAGTAAAATAAAAGCCAACTGTTTCTTCAGGAACTCACCCTCCCTCCCCAACACACACAGCCATGTTCTTGAAACCACAAAATCCATAGAAAGAAGGAAATGATCTGAATGTCCTGATGTCATTGTTAGCTGTCTGTAGGCACTCGTCCTGCCCCCCTTGGTATAGTCTAGAGGCCCAGATGGGGAAGAAATAAGACTGCAGCTCTCAAGGTGGAAAAACATGCCAGGAGGCAGAGACTCTGGAAAATTGCTAATAAATTGTTACTGCCTGCTATTAAAAGGATCGATAAGATAAGGCTAGGGATGATGCTCTGAGTACTAATGGGGCCATGGCGCCTGACAGCTGGGACAGTCTCTGGCTGGGCTAGTGCACGCCCATTCACCTCCTTCAGCAAGGTCTCTGACAGCTTCATGCAGTGCCTTAAGATCAGTAGCTATTGACGATGGTTATGAATAATTAAATTCTTGTGAGAAAGCTCAGGTGTCAGGAAAATTGCCTTATTTATATCTGGAACATTGAAAAGGCACCAACAGGCCTATTCTGTGGCTTTCTTGGTGACGTTCTTGTGAGGCAACATTGGGTTGGGGGTGTGGGTTCCTTTTGGGGCTGCCCCAACACAAGGAGCTGCCCAGACATACAGCTGAGTCAGCTCCATTGCTGTCCTACCCAGAGGCCCCAGAGCCTGCCTGGCTGCCATGTTGTTCTGTGTGTTCCTTCACTTGGGCAGGAAGCCTCTTCCCTGAAGGATGCAGGGGGACCTCACAGCCAGGTTGACTTACTAGGAAGCAGGCTCTAGTGTGAACTAAGCTCTTCTCCAGAGGTGTTCTACCAGGCACCCTAAGGTGGAGCTTTCTGATCTGTCCCACTACTCTCTCATTGGGGTGGGAAGGGAGGATCCCTGTTAGGGAAGTTCTGCCTGACCTTCCATTCACTCCTCTATAGTATCCCCAAGCCTCAGGTCCATGGAATGCCTTGGGTAAAACACAACCTCCGGTCCAAGTGTGCCTGAACTTCTAGAAGGACCGGTGTCTGCCTCCTTGGGGATCACCCTCAGGGACTCCTATGCCTCTGCAAAGCCCAAGTCCCTGAGATGATGAGTGGGCTGCCAGAAAGGGGCCTGGAGTGTGAACTGGGTGGGGAGCTTCCAGTGGTGACTTCTGACTCTGGGCTTTGCCTGAGCACAAGTTGTCTTTGACAGTATTATCTGGGCTCCCTGATCAACGTTTTTCTGCTTTATTTCCCACCTCCTCTTTAATACTTCCCTTCCTGCTCTGGGGAGTTCTGGGTTGTGTTACTGTCTTTTAAAAATAGTTTCCTGGATTCAAAGCCATTTCCTTCCCTTTCTTGAGGATCAAACAGGCCAGGCTCCTATCAGGGGGCCTCCCTTCCAGCCTAGGTTGTGTCTCTGGGTGTCAGGGATCTGAAGGTGATAGTTCAGCATGTGACTAGTGAGGGCAGAGGCTGAGTTATGAATGTCCTCTGTGGGAGAGGCTATGCTTACCTCTTCCCCTGCTGAGCAGAAGAGCATCTTGGGGAGCAGAGGTATCCCCTGCCCAGGAGGAGAATCTCCCGTGTCATGGGCCTTGGATCTGCTCGTAAAGCCTAAGCTCTGCTGTAGCACCTCCCTACCTCATCCTCCACAGTCAGAAGGAACATCTTGGCAGGAGAATAAATGCCCCAGTTGGCTGAATCCTTGATATTTACTAAGATTAGCAGGCTTTCATACAGGAAACCCGAGGGGGCTGTGGCTGCAGAGTGGCTGACCCCAAAGACCCTGGCAGCTTCTCAGATCAACCTCAGACTGGGCAGAGAATCCCAGGCAAATAAGGGGCCTGGTAGACATCAGGGCACAGCTGGTGCTAGGGAGGGCAGGTGGCACACAGAGAGGTTGCCCACCCTCATGGCCCAAATCCAGCCTTCAGGAGTGAGACCCTATCCCAGTTTGCTGAGGTCATCCCATAAACTTAGGTAGCTGGTAACATGACACAAGGCAAGTTAGAAAAATGCAGATTGGCTGCCAGGTGCAGCAGTGTGTCCTCCAACCTGGGGACTAGTCAGGTGGGAACAGAGACAAATGCCTGGAAACGAAGACACTTGGACAGTCAGCAAGGCCTGGGCTTTGGCTTGGTCCTGGGGCTCAGATCTGGGAGTGATGTACCTTTGGAAAAAGCCTGACATTCCCACTTGGCCTGAAGATGGCAGCTCTTTCCAGGTCTGAAATGGGCAGGAAATTTGCTTTTCTTTAAAGTAGGCCAGCTTTTCTCCCTTCCCTGGCCTGTGTCCAGACTTGGCAGATTATGAAACAGCCTCACTTCTGTTTTCAGAGATTTGTTGGTGGAATTGTCCATACCACCCACTGCTTCAGAGCTGTAATGGCACAGAGCAGCCCCTGGCACAAGGACAACCCCCCACCCCCAAGGCATAGGATGCTAGGCAAGTGTACCCTCAGAGTCCAATTAGTGTGGATGCAAATGCATATTATGCTACCTGCCAGTCCTGTGGTCTTAACCCAGTGACTGATCCCCTCAGAAGAAACTCAGAATTCCATCATTTCCTCCTTGCCCTCCTGCTCTCTGGCCTTCCTCACAAACCAGACAAACTGCTGAGTCACCAGGCCAGGTGGCTTCAAAGGGTAGGATGGGGAGCAGTCATCAGCCCAACAGAACCCACAGTTGGCGTTCAATGGTTCCAGCAGTGACAGCAACCCTCTGCACACCTTGAGGGGTAAGGTACAGTGTGCACCCTCCTGGGCATGCTGGAGACTGGCACTGCCCTCTCTCTGATGGCACACCCCATGAGGGTCTGGCAAAAATAATTAGAGCCAACATTCACTGATGCTAACTACATGCCTGGCACTCATCCAGGCATTTTTAGCTACTCATTTGTTTAATGTTAACAATAACTCTGTACTGTTGGTACCCAGTTTTAGAGATGATGAAGATGAGGTACAAAGAGGTTATACTTTTTGCCCAATGTCACACTGCTGGTAGAGGCTGGTTCTAAGATTCAAAGCCAAGGTAATCGGTTTTGACTCGAGAGCTGAGCTGTGGTGCCTCTTCATGGTGCAGCCATCATCACTGTCCTGGAGGCAGGACACAGAATCTCAGAGAAGCATATTTCTGAGCCCCATGTCTGTCCTGCATACAGAGGACAAAATTCCATCAGTCCGCCATCAGCGTGAAATGGAAGCTCTGGGGTCCAGGTGGCAGTCAGCCAAGCTAAAGGCAGCCCACCTTTGGAGCCAGAAGAGATGTGGACATGATGAGCTGGTTCCCAGAATGTCAAGCCCCTCCCTATCCCCTCCATGGATACTCTGGGTCTGCCAAGACTGACATGGTCCAGTGCAGCCCCTGACAAGACAGCATGCCCTGGGAAAACAGTAGCACAGTAATAATGAATGCCCAAGGCCCGGTGGGAGCTGTGTAAACATTAGAATGGAAATTAATCTGGAGAGGAGATGGATTGGGATGGACTTTGGAGACTGCTTTTTTTTTCACTCAGTAGATTGCCTCTCAAAGAGAAAAGTAAACAGCAAATGCAAAGCCAGTGTTCAAGGAACTAAGGACTCTGCTTTCCTGCTGCAAGCCTGGCATTCGGCTGGGTTTGTCTTGAGGGTTCCATCAATCCAGAAGGCTGCTGCCCAAGCCTGCATGTCCCTGGCCACATTTGCAGAGCCTGTGAATCTAGAACAAGGAGTGACAAGGGCATATTTCTACATCAGCAACCTGCAGCAGAGTCAGGGCACAGTGAGAACCTGGGGTGACAGTGGGTACAGCAGACCTCATCAGCTGAAACTGGTAGGGTTACTAATTGCTGCTTGAGACCATACAAGCTCTAACTGGGACTTTTGTGAACCTGTAGGATTCCTAAGGTGCCTCAGCCTGTCCCTTCCCTCACCCACCTCAGTGTGGATTCCATTCCCAGTGCCTCACACCCATTGACCCCTGGGTGGTGCCAGGTGCACGCAGAGATTTGACTCTCATAATTATATTAAGAGTTTTTGACAGAACCAAGATTTCTGTTTTCTATTTCTGTCTGGTTCAAATTCTGATGTGCCATGTTAATGGCTGAAATAAATGTGGGAGATAGGATCAATCAACCCTTTCTGGAAATAGGAGACAGCCTAGGGTACCGTGTGCCCAGCACTAGTGCCTACAGAGAGATTTATGACTTGTTCTCTTGACTAATAAGAAGCCTGTCCAGACTTAGATGAGCCAAAAAAAAATTGGTGTTGTCTCACTTAAAGTAAAATTTATTGCATGCAATTTTTATCCCAATATCAAATCATAAGGCTAAATGTCATCCCATAGGGCATCCTGGCTGTCTGCCTTGCTCTTCTCTCCTTGCACTCAGCTCTTGTCTTGACCTGACCCAGGAAGTTTGCTTTGTTGGGTATAAAATGTTAATCATGGAGAAGTCAAGGTCACTGGATGGAGCTTTTGACTGGCATGTTGGCCATTTAATCAGGCAATCTGTCTTGGCTCAAGTACTGAACTTGACTGTTGTGCATCCCCAGCTAGCAGCTTCTCTGACCTCAGGGTGAGCTGTCAGTGCAGGAGCTTGAGGGCTGCTCCAGCAGGGCTCGGCAGAACCAGGAGAGGTGAAGTGAGATGGCCTTGTAGTGTGACAAACACTTCATGGCCAAGAAGCCACCTGCTCTGTCAAAGACCAACAATAACTAGCATCACCTTCTGCTTAGGTGAAGCATGGGACATTACTTGTCTAGTTTGAACTGAAATTTAGGCCTGAGGCCCATTTTACAGATGGAGAAACAGAGACTGAGGGAGTTTAGAGAACTTCTCCTAGGCCATATGGATAGTGAGTTTCATAATGGCTTTGTGTTCTGAGCTGGTAATTGAACCCTGATGGGCTGAAGTCTTTAGTCCCTTTGTGAAACTGCTAATTCTAATTCGACTCTCCATGATGAAGAGATGCTCTCAACTTTGACCAATGAATGCGCTCCTCTCTAGCTCCCTGGGGAAGGTTTTCACCTGGGAGCGAACCTTTGATCAGGAATCTGAAAGAGGAACCTGTACTTTTAATACCTTCATTTTCTGACTCTGTGCCTGGGTTAGTGTGGGGAAATAAGACACCTAGGTTACATGAGTCTAGTGATTCCAGAAGTTTTATTATCACGCCCACAAGCTTCAGTTTGAGGAATGAATGTGTTCCAGCAAAGCACTCAACGCACATGGTCAGGGCATGCCACTATACCTGCAGGTGATTCATTCCAATCTAGAGGGACTCATGTGAGGCAAAAGTGTACTTGGATGCAAGGAACAGAACATCTGATTTACAGAAGTTTAAACGGGAAACAAGTATTTGCTGCTCCAACCAACATGGAAGCCAATGGCATGGAATCTGACATTAGGGAAGGCTCTCTGGGCCTTTGCTATGAGGTTTCTAGATGGCTGATCCTCCTCCAGGCATATGGCCCCATGAAGGTGGAGAGAGGCAGAGTTAATGGCTTCCCTTTCATCAGGAAACTCTATGGGGAGCCTGTGGGAGGGGGAGCCTTTCTGGAGGAGGTGTTTCACTGGGGGTGGGCCTTGGGGTTTATTAGTGTTCTCCGGCTTCCCAGGGCTGGCAAGCTCACTCTCCCTGCATCCTCCCTGCTGATATCCAGCTTCCTGCTCCTGCCACATCAGTTTCCTGCCATGATGAAACTTCCTCTTGAAATATAGCCTAAAAGAAACCTAAAATAAACCTTTTTCTTCTATGAAAAAAGAAGATAAAAATCGAAAAATTCATAGCTCTTGCTAAAGCTGCTAGTGGACTTTGCTGATAGCCTACAGGCCAGAACCATGTCATGTGATCCTGCCAAGACTTAGAAAGAAGACAATTGCCCTTCCTAAAGGAGGTACAGAGAGAGAAACTACACATGTCAACTACAAGCAGTATCTGCCAGACAGTGTCTATAGCCCAGATTCCCACCCAGCCTCAGCCTCTTACTAGTGTGGGGAAATGTTACCCTGGGAGAGTCACTTATACATGAGGCTTTGGTGTCAGCTGTGACCTGGAGGTTATTGCACCCTCTCAACAAAGCTGTTCTGAGAGTTAAACAGCCTGATAATGTGAAAGCACTGTTCCCATGCCTGGCACACATTATAGCTCCAGGATCCCAATCAGATGCAGAGTTTGGGGCCAAGATGCTCTTCTCCATACTTGTGGCCATCCTCCTGCCACACCTGTGGGGCAGTGCAGGCTTGGTGAATGTCCAGAATGAGGACCATGACATCACTCACTGGGCAGCAGGCCTCAAGATCAGATGGTTCAGCACCTTACAGCTGTGACCTGTGGCTAAGATACTAAGGTTCTGAGAATCCTCCCATCCTTGACTAGGGGGATTATTTTCAATGTTAATGTCATCAACAGCCAGAGCTTGACAAAGGGTAGCTGTTACTATTAGACACAGGGGTTCTCCAGGGCCATGTTCCTCTTAGACATGAGTATATCCATACCTGTCTTAATCTTGCTGGACTCAATGTAATTCATCAGAAAGAGGAGGGAGGCCTGGGATTGAACCCCAGCTCTGTCTGGTCAGCTGCCCGGAGCCTGTATGATGAACCTAGAGTCTTTCCTGTCTGCTACTTTGGTGGATACTGGAAGGGCACAGAGGAGATGCCAAGGAAGCCACAATATGTGGGGGCTGCTTTCTCTGATGCACCCTTCATTGGAGCTGCCAGGCTGTGGCCAGTGGCCTGGGCATGGATGTATTTAGAGTCTCTTCCTGAGATTTCCTGGTGGTTCATGGGCCTGTTAAGCAAAGAGGAATGATCACAGAGGGTCACTCATGTCCTGCTCTCAGAGGCTTGTGTTGGTATGAAAGCTTGGAGCCACACCCACACTGAAGCTGCAACAATTTGCTTTATGAATCTTCCTGATGTAGTCTGGGGCCTTTGTGGGAGAGCGGAGGCGAGCAAGGTGTCTGTGGTTTCTCTGTGACTCTTTCCATACTCAAAACCACAGTTCTGTGGGCCAAGGAAACATCAATGCTGTTCCGTGTGATTAAGGGGGAGAAGACTGAAGAAGACAGAGCTTTGCTCCACAGAGCGGGAAGTAGAGGCTCCATTTTGGAGGCTCTGTGCCATGATTCCTACTGGACGTTTACAGGATTATTCAACATCCTGCAGAAATGAGGCATCCAAGGACCAAGGAAGCAAAGACTGATGGTGTGTGCCAGACACAAAGAAGAAAGAAAGCAGGTGCAGAGGTATGCCAAATCCCAGATGCAGTGTTCTTCAGTTCACCAGCCGTCACAACAGACCTGATCTCCCCAGCTCTTAAAATGGATATTGTTCAGTCTGCCTGGGACTCGTGCAAACTGAGAGTGGTTCCGAGCCCTTCCAAATATATTCTCCCATCCAATGCCCATGGGTGTGGGGTGGTCCTATGAAAAGTGGAAAAATGAAGAAATCAAGGCACAGAGAATTAGCATACATTTTTCCTAAAGCCTCAAGTAGTAAACTGCAGAAAGCACCCCAACCTAGAACTCATTTATAACACTATTTGACTTGCTTCTTTAACTAGCTTGGGGTCCATGCTGAGACATCATCAGGCTGTCTCATCAGAAGGTGCCAAAGCTTTGTGGCTTGGAGGACGAGGTCTGGCCTGAGAATTGGGACCTTGGCCTTCATGGAGTTTGTTGTCTGTTGTCAAAATGGGCCTGCCACACATTATTGCCACACACATGACATATGCTCAACAAATTGTATTCTTATCTATTGCTACAAAATCATACTATCCTCTAGATCAGCCTTATTTATTTACTTAGATTGTGTATTCGTGTGTGTGTGTGTGTGTGTGTGTGTGTGTGTGTGCACATGCACATGTGGTGTGGTGTGGATGGGCATGTGTGCCGTGCCTGTGGAGGACAGAGGACGGCCTGGAGAATTGGCTGTCCCCATCCTTGTTTGAAACAAGGTCTTTCTTGTTGTTTTGCTTCTGGAAGGCCAGACCACCCGGCCCCTGAGTTTTAAGGTTCTCCTGACTCCGCCTCTCATTGTCATCGGCACGCTGGCATTAATTATAAAGGTATAGGCTACTTTGCATTTAACTTCATGTGGGTGCTGGAGATGCAAACTCTGGTCTGTGGGCTTACAGAGCAAGTGTTTTAAATGCTGAACCTTCTCCCTAGCCCTTGTCTTATTTAATGGTCTGACACCAATAATAGGGATTTTCCTCTTGTACTTTATTTATGTGTATTTAATAATGCAGTTACTGAAACAATAGAGGGTTCTCAATCTGAATGCTTCCCAAGTTCAGGGACTCTTTTTTTTTCCTCTGGGATGCCCATGCCAGGCCCTTTCCTTATCTCCATACGACCACCTTATACATATTTACCAATGAGACTTAAATTAGTTGAAAGGGTATATATATACATATGTGTATGTATATATATATATATATATATATATATATATATATATATATATATATAATCTTACATCAATGCAGCAAGTGTAAAACAAATTCTTTAAGAAAATTCAGGAAAAGCTTAGAAAATGCATTCTTACAACTTTTAAGTAGAGAAAATGAAGAAAGGGCTGCAAAGATTACACCCTGAGGCTTTACCTATACCTTACACTTCAGTCTGGAAGTGTAATCCTTGGGAAATCCAGTAAATGGGTCTGGCAGAGTCCCATGGCTGGTTCTTCAGCTGTGTCAGAGAAAATGAAACCACAGCTGACTACAGCCTCCCACCTGTCTAGGCAGGCAGAGGATGCTGGGATGAACAGCTCCTAGAAGGTCAAAGTCACATCTGGCAGAGATGGTCCTCCCTGGTTGTGCCAGGCAGCCTTTGCAGGAAGATCCGAGATGAGCCAGTCTTCTCCCAGGAGGGCAGCAGGGGTGTATTCAAAGGGGACAAGACTATTCAAGTTGGAATAGTCACACCCAGGTCACTGGCTTCCTTTTACCTTTCCTTTGTTCCTTCTACTGGGCACATTCTTCTAAGCTCTAAAATTTTCTTATAAGAGAACAGTTTAATTTTTAAATTGATTGATTACCTGATTTTTATTACCAAAATATATGAAGCATATTTTGAAATTTGTATGCATTGTGGAGTGGTAAAACCAAGCTAATTAATGTGCATATTATTTGCGGTGTTTGCTTAGACCCTACTTGCTGCTGCTTCCAGACATTATTCCTGACCATGGGGTACTGTAGAGCTTTTGAACTCCTTCCTCCCTCCCCCTTGTAGTTCCTCTCCTCCTGGCAGCATCTCCCCAAACCTTCTGCTCAGTCTTAGACAACCACCCATCTACCCGCTACTTCTGTGAGTTCAAATTCTTTGATGTGAACATATAAACGAGATTATATGGCATTTGCCTGTGTGTGCCTGGCTTTTTTTCACTTAACATCTTTCAGATTAATCCGCATTGTTGCAAATGATGGTAGTTATTTCTCTTTTTAAGGCTGCATAGTTTTTCCACTCTGCATTTATACACAGTTTTAAAAAATTCATTTCACCTTGGACACTGAGGTTTACTGCTGTGAATAGAGTCGAGGTCAGCATAGAGTGGGCAACTTCATTTCTTGTGGATAGATATCCAGGATTGGAATTGCTGGGTGGTATTGTAGGTCTTCTGTTAGGTTTTGTTTGTTTGTTTGTTTTTAGGAACCTCCTAGTGTTTTCATAATGGCTGTTGTTGGAGTCAGCCCCACACTGCTGGGATGAACCTCCAAACTAGGTACAGTTTATTGGAGAAACTGGATTTATTGAAGTTACAGATTCACGGGAAGTTCTGTAATGGCAAAAGAGACTGGCCCCATTCATAGGTCCAAGCAGAGAGAGAAAATCCACCATCAACACATCCAAAAGCAAGCACACTCAGGCAGCCAAACAGCAGGGATTCCAGGCAGGGCTCAAGAGCTCTCTGCACACCTTATGGCTGGACCCTTAGGATCCACCCGCTGTGACACCTCCCCTAGCCAGGTGACTGGAGACAAGCTTTTCATAAAACTCCTGAATCTATTGGAGGGCAGCCCTTCAAACTACCACAGCTCTACTATTTGCATTCCTACACACACACACACACACACACACACACACACACACACACATATATATATATATTCTCTACAAATGAAAACTTAAAAAATGCATCCTGCTGATAGTGAAAGGGCAGTAATTTTTTGTCTTTATTAAAGCCATTATTTTACTTCTTTTCCTCCTGACCCTCCCTCAAGCCACCCTCACTGCAGCCTGACAAAGGACCAAAAGCAACTACTCCCAGTGGGAGGCATCTTTGGGTCAAAACCACTAGTTCCATCTGCTTCCCATCCCTATTGGTTCCCTGCTTAGAGCTGTGTGGAGTTAGTTGTACAAGTTACTTAACTCCTCTGGGGTCCAGGATTCTTGCTGGACTGTAATGAAACCTTGGAGAAGCGAGACAAGCCTTTAATGCTTCCAACCTTAACTAGTAACTATAATTAGTCATAGATTGTAAGGTAATTTCATAGACTCTCTTACTCACATGATGCTGAGTAGTATATTCTGTGGTCATCTGCAATTATCTGTGTTTGTGGGAATCCAAGCAAGGTGCTATGCACTACTTCTTGAAATCATGAGCAGGGGTTTTGCCTAGCCTGGGCTGGAGCCAGAACTGGGTCAAGAGGTCAGGTGGCCTTGTTCTGGGGCTTCTATTCATTAGTCACCTTGAGAAGCTTAAATTTTGGCAAAAGAGGAAGTGCTCTCAAGATACAGCTCTGGGGTCACATGATACTTAGTCAGGGTTGGTGTGCTATGCTTAAGTGAAGCCTGGCATGGTATAGGGATTCAATGGCTGCAATCTGTTCTAAATTTGAGTATGCAAAATGTCAAGTCATCTCACTATTTTGCTTGGGTGAAAAAGAAAAGATTTAAAATTTATGGCTGCACGTCGTAAGAGCTTCTGCTTCATCTCAATTCCTGGCAGGCCCTCTAAAGCAACAATTGACCAGTAAGTCACTTTCTGTGTTGAAGGGCAGTGTGCTGGTCCAGGAATGATCATGAACAGTGACAGCCAAGCCTTCTCTCCTGCCAGATGTAGACAGGGATGTTGGGGGGGTTGGCTGCCCCAAGCACCACCCAGGCTCTCTCCTAGGTGGCCCCTACCTCAATCCTCTGCCTCCCTCCTGGCAGAGCTCCACACATGGTTGTGTTGAGCTCCAGGCTCAGGAACTTGGACATTTGTCAGGGCCTGGACTTCTGGGTCCTCTCAGTGCTCAGCCCCAGGGCCCTGGATAAGGGAGTTTCCTGCCAGGATGTGTCCACTTGAAAGGACACTCTGGCTTGAGGACTGTCCCTAAAGGACAGGACCTGGCTTTGATAGCCCAAGTCACTTTGAAATGTCCCTGGATAACTGGAACTTGATTAACATACCAAGTCAAATATGCATCTCTTGGTCATTGTTTCTTTTATTTCTTCACTAACATGCATTTCCATATCAGAGCCTGAAAAGAAAGCTTTGGGATAGCTGAAAACCCTTCTAAAATAGGCAAGGGAAACGACATTTTTTCATTCATTTTAAAACCAGATCTGGTTACATCTTCTGATATATATTTAAAAAAACTCATTTGCTTTTTACAAATTAAAACCAAAGTTGCAGAGTGCTGTCATGTATCTGATGAATGCTGTGTGGCTAATGTATTGCCCAATGCCAAGCGTTTCTAAGAGGTCCAAGGAAAGCTACCTGGTCTAAAGCTGTCCCCAGACACAGAATGCAGTGGCATCTCATCTTTCCGTGTCATACTTAGCACAGTATTCAGCTTTCTGTGTGTTTGATGATCTTTGGTCTCCAAAGCTCAAGTCTGTAAACCCTTTAGGTCTCACTCACAGTTGTGTCCACCGAGCGTGGAATATGAGTGACTCTGCACCCAGGAGCTCTTTGTGGCTTTAACTTCTCTCACCCCCAAATCTGAAATCCAAAATGATCCAGAGTTCAAAACTTCTGCACACTGACCCTATGTCATGAGTAGAAAAGTCCAAATCTCACCTCATGTGACAGGTCTCAGCCAAAGCACATCACTCTAAAATATGGTATAAATTTACCTTCAGACTATATGTAGGATATCTCATTATATGTGTATATATATATCAATATATATATATCAAAATAAAATGTTCTGAAATCTGAAGTATTGTTGGTCCCACATATTTAGAACACTCTACCACTATATAGGAGAGGGCAGGACACAGTCCAAACAAGATGAAGGAAGAGGCTGGCAGTTGGGAGGGGTACGTGGATATCCACCAGGGAAAGGAAGCTGGATCCAGCAGACACTCAAGGAGGGACGGCACAGGAAGGGTGTTTAGCAAATAGGAGAGAGAGTACCACTTTTCTCCATTTCGGGAGCTACAGAAACAAGCAGGAATTAAGCCTTTCCATCTAGTGTCTTCCTAATGTCCATATGATCCTCCTTCCCATTCTCTGCGCCCAAGAAGCAGCTGCAACCACCCATTCCTCCTCTTGCTTCCATCACCAGCTTCCAGGAGCTCTGGCTACCAAAGGCTGTTGCTAGAGGCATGCTGAACTTGTGGGCATTCAGGCCTACCTACCTGACCCAGAAGGAATTTACTGTGTGGGTCTTCCATACTGCGTTTTGGAGACTAAGTCACAGAAAAGCTCATGTAGAGCCAGGGGGTAAGGACTGGGGATGGTGCACATGACCATCTTCCAACAAAGTAGGAAGGAGCCATGAGCAATGTGTTAGTCACCCAAGCTGGGTGACTTAAACAGCAGGAATTAATTCTCATAGTTCCAGAGTCTGGAAGTCCAAATCAAGGTACTGGCAAGGTTGATTTGCTGTGAGGTTTGATTTGCTGGCACACACCTTTAATCCCAGCACTCAGGAGGCAACATGTTGAATTCCAGATCAGCCTGGGATAGAGTGAAACCCTACTTTGAAAAACAAAACAAACAAAAAAAATCAGAAAACAAATTGTATTTGTACTGAACATGTGTAGGCTTTTTCTGGTTTTGTTCCCTAGCAGTGTAACTGCTATGTACATGGCATGACATTGTATTTTATTATTTAAGCATAGAGCAGAATACATCTTGCTTCTATGTAGATATATGCCATTTTCTGGGAGGCTTGTGAGCATCTGTGGATATTAGTACTCATCAAAGTGTATATGTGATGGTCCCTAGTCCGGCTTCATCGTGATAACGGGCCTCAGCTGGTATCTTCCAGTGATGGCATCTGAAAGGGAAGATGAATGTGCCTCTGACCCAGGGGCTCGGCCCATGATGACTTCTTACTTCAAAGATGGAAACTGTCTCAAATGATTGGAGCCTGTTTCTTTTAAGAGATTCAACTAGAGAACTGCACATATTTTAGGAAATCACATCATTAGATGGATTTTGTGGTGATGGAGACAAAAATTAGACTAATAGCAAGAAGAGTCTAGTCTGTGTTCATCAGTTGCCGCTCCCTCGATTAATGAGGCTGAGTCTTTTTCATTGCAACCATGATGACATATATTGATTGATTGAGGTATGGTCTCACTCTAGCCCAGGCTGACCTGGAATTCACTATGTAGTCTCAGGGTGGCTTCGAACTCATGGTGATCCTCCAAGCTCTACCTCCCAAGTGCTGGAACTAAAGGCGTGCTTCACAATGCCCAGCTGAGTTGTTTATTTTTATATGCTTGTATCTTGTCAGTCATTTTCTTTATGACTTTTGGGTGTTTTGTCTGTCTTAGAAAAGGCCTTTATACTCAAAAATATAGAGATGTCCTATTAGATGGAGTTTTCTTTTACATGTCATTCTGAAGCCATGTAGAGTTTGCTTTTGTGTATGTGAGCTAGGTATCCAGTGTAATTCCTCCTTTATGAATAGCCTTCATGGCTTCTGTGATAAAAAAAAATTACACCTGGAAATGATCCGCCTGGATCTGGACTCCTGAGGTCAGCATTCTGTTGTTCCAGCTGCTTAACTGTGGAGATTTTGTCAGGCTGAAAAGTGCAAACGAAGCCAGCCACAGGTGCTTGGCTACTCCACACACGAGTGACTTGCTGTTTCCCTTCCAGAAGTTCTTCTGACTGCAGCAAATTTATTTCCCTCCAATTTCAAAAGGAATTACAGATTTTCTTTGTAGCCTGCATCACTCAAATAAACACATAAATCCCGATTCAGAATCTATACTTGGTTTCATTTGCTTAGAACATGGTCAGGCCTTTGATGGGTATTAACTGAATGGATGAGATTACATGATGGGCAGCTCTGGAATCTGGGGAGAGAAAGGAATCATGGGGTTCATCAGGGCCAGTGATACCACTCAAAGTGGGGATGAACTAGGAGGAAGGCCCCTATGCTCTTCTGGGCTGGATGCGGTTCTCTGTTCTCACATCTTAGTTCAGGCTGTCTGGGAAGAAACTGAACCGCTCTAAGCTTTGTGTTGATCTCTCAATCATTCTTCATCAAAGGCCCCCAGAGCTGGCAGCTTTTCAATGCCATGGAAACCCAGGCTGGGGGCACTCCCTATGGCCCTGTGGTGTGCCGCCCAGGCCACCTGCCACAGTGTGTCAGCTTACTGCATCAGGACTGCCCAGCCACCTGTCACCTCCTGCACGCTGCCAACAGTCCTCTCACAGCCAGGCCTAGAGACCCCTAGGAAACAGTAGCTGGGCCTCCTGACCTTTTCTAGAGCATCTGGGCCATTAGCCTTAGGCCAAGGAGGAGGGGCAGGGAGATGACAGGTCCTGGTGAAGCAGACTGGCTGAGTCTTCTCTGTGGAAGAGGCAGGTGGCCCACCCAGTGGGAAGGTCTCTTCACCAGATGACTATGCATTTTGTTGTCGGTATCAGCAGAGTGGATTTGTTTGTTTTATTTTGAACAAAGATCTCACTAGACACTCAGGCTGTCTTTGTAGTCTCTCAGATCCTCCTGCCTCTGCCTCCAGTGCTGGAATGACAGGCATGTGTCCCCAAGCCTGGCAGCAGAGTGGCTTTTGACAAACCATATACTTCCCTCCAGGTTGGAGTTTTCTCTTCTCTCTTGATTATGGGATATGTGAGCCCACTGAGAGTTATTGCTGGTGAGATTTTCTGCCCCAGGAGTGCATCTGTCTACACAGCTCCCAGCTCTTGCTCCCCACTCTTTTGTGACCACCATAACCCCCAGCCCTTCTTTTTCAGGTTACACTGGCTGTTGTGGTCAGCTTTGTAGTTGCTGCGCAGAAAGAACCCAGGCAACAGCGGCTTATGGAGGAATGGGTTTATTTGGCTTATGGATTCGAGGGGAGACTCCATCCTGGCAGGGAAAAGGATGGCATGAGCAGACGAGTGGACATCACCTCTGCCACAGCACTGGAAATAGCGGCAGGAAGGTGTTCCCCTCTGGCAAGGGGAAGCTGGCTTATAACACCATGAGCCCGCCCCCGATAACACAGCTCCATCCAGACTGCAAAATCCAAATTGCCATCAGCTGAGGATCAATTACCCAGAACACATTCATTTGTTTGTGGGGGACACCTGGATCAAACCATGACACTGGCTGACACCAAGTGCCTCCCTGTGTCAGGCATGACTGGTTCTAGAAACTTGAGCTACATCCCCAGCACTATAAATAAATCTTCCTGCCCTCATAGAGCTTATGTCACATCGTGTGATGATGGTGAGAACAGTAAACAAATACTAGGAATAAACTGAAATTAGTTAACACAAATCAGGGCTGGGGAGGTGGCTCGGCTGTTAAAGGCATTTGCTTGCAAAGCCTGCCAGCTTGGGTTTGATTTTCCAGTGCCCATGTAAAGCCAGATGCACACAGTAGTACATGCATCTGGAATTTGTTTGCAGTGGCTATAGGCCCTGGCAAGCCCATATTCAATTTTTTCTCTCTCTCAAATAAATAATATAATATATAACATATATTTTAGGACTAGAGATATGGCTCAGAGGCTAAGGCACTCACCTGTAAAGCCTAATGACTCTGACTCTATTCCCCAGTGCCCACATAAAGTCAGATGCACAAAATAGCTCATGCGACTGGAGTTCATTTGTAGTAGTTGTAGGCCCTGGCTTGCCTTGTCTTTCTCTCCTCTCTCTCTCTCTCTCTCTCTCTCTCTCTCTCTCTCTCTCTCTCTCTCTCTCTTTCTCTCTCTCTTTGCTTGAAAATCAATCAATAAATTAAAATGTTAAAATATATGTATATTTTAAAAAGGTTAACACAATCAGTCTTTTAGGGATTAACGCACCACAGTGGCATACCCCAAATTTCACTGTGTACTTTTTATTTTATTATCCATAATTATATACACTTAATAAGGGAATAATGTGTTGATGTCTCCACTTCCCCTATTTCCCTCTTTCCCGTCCCTGGTCAGTTGGATATCCTCCTCCATGGGCAGTCTGGATCAGTCCATGGGGTAGGGGTTGTGTATGCTTTTTCCTAATGGCATTTAGTTCAGACCACAGTAATTGCTTTCATCTCCTAAGGCAACAGGTGGTGGTCAGAGAGTTTTGCAGATATGTGCTTTGGTTTCTGTTTTAAAACCCAGGGGTATAAGAATCAGTTCAGAAAAACCATCTGATGAGGAAAAGAGGCCATCCAGCATCCAGACACAACGCGGGACTGAATTCTGGGAACTAGAGAGGAAATGAGTAAAGACATGGACAGTTGCGGGAAACTTCTCCTGGGGTTACTTCTCCTGGGGAGACATAAAGCAATGCCTGCTCGCCTCAGACAGGGCGCCAACAACATCAAAGGTTCCACTAAAGCCCACCATGGTGAACCAATGAGCTCAATGGGGAGGGGGTTACTGACAGAAGCATGGACAAGTGATGACTTATGGGAGCATAAATACCAAGGCAGTGTGAGAATGAGACCCCAATAAAGCATAACAGGGTCTTAGCATAAGCACAGCCATTTTAAAATAAACCTTGCTGAAAGGAGTCCTTGAAGATAAGACAGAGAATAGTTTATGCTAGGTTAGAGTGTCACCCTGGGGAACGAGCAGGGCAACCGAAGTGAAGGAATAACTGATACACATGTTTTGAAAAGTTATTTTGACTCATGTATATTGTTTGGAAACTTTGAAACAACACAATTGCCACATACTCAGTTTTAAATTTTGCCCTCGTGCCCATTTCTTTAGCTTACACAGCACTGTGTGAGGTCAAGATGTGGTATCAACTCATCACATATAGCTAAAATATATTCTTTATGTACTTCCTAAGCAATTTTTAAATGTCAACTAATCATATAACTGTCAAGTTGGAAGCCCTCTACCCCTGTTTAAATCCCTATGAAAACCCTGCTAATTCTGGGCTCAGGGCTCTCCTCTCTGATCTGCTTCGTCGGTAAGGAGAGACCTGGCTTGAGCCTGCAATAAAGACCCTAATGTGATTGCATCACTTAGACTCCTGGGTGGACTTTGGGGATCCTGAAATCTGGCACAATAGCAGCAGCCTCAGAAAGTCTCATCCTGGCACAGAAAACAACTACCCCAATCTGTCTCTCCTTCAGTTAATCATCCACACCATGTCCTCTGGCACTGCCAGGCACCACGAGACAGAATGACCCTCAGCTGCTAGGGAGGTGCAGAAGCCCAGGTCCCAGATGAGCATCAAAGTCCATCCCTGCCCTTCTTTCTGCCAGAGAGTAATAATAGGCTCTTGAGGGTCTTCAGGGCAGTGCTCACCAACACGCTTAAGGCAGTTGAGCTGGTTCTAAAACTTGAACAGGTGGCAACCTGCTCCGTGTAATCCCTGAGAGAACATTCCTCAGCAGGACACACCTACTGGGCACCATTGTCCCCAAATAATGGAAGGGGTCTTGGTGGCAGAATTATCTATAGGAGAAGTTAAATACTTCTAAACAAATGAACCCTATGCAACAATATGTCATTACCTTCTAGAACTTTCTCTTACTGTAGTGTTTTATACAAAAACATAGCAGGCATTTAAAACTTCATATTTTCTGTGAGAACTTGAACTCATTATTGAGAGTTTGCCTGCTAGGAAACACTCCAGCTCCAAATCTGCTTGGCTGATGGTTCTTGTCATGTGGGGTCACCTTGTGTGTCCCCTCCTTTTGACCAGTCTCAGGACCAGCCACCCTCCCTCCCTACTCTCTTCTTGGTTGTTTCTCTTCAGAAGTGAAGGAAGAACTAAATATAATTTGTTCAGTCTTATCTGAACTAAATATAAATGAAAATTATCTTTTCACTCATTCATTTCTTTGCTCCCTTGTTTATTGTATGTCTGCAAAGAAGATAAGCTTCATGGGAACAGAAAACTGATCTGGTTCTTACTCTCTAACCCCAGTTCCTATAACACTGTTGGCCAAAAGGAAGTGCTTGATGTTTATTAAATAGATGGATGTGAAGCGATGTCAGGTTTGATATAACAAAGCAGCTGCCACCTCAAGCAACCATCTTACATCCCTTATTGCTCCTGTGGTCCAGTGTTCCATCGAAACTTTGTTGGCTCTCTTCAGTTTGGCTTCCTATGAGTCCAGTCGCATTGTCTCGAAAAGCAACTCTCCTAAAGGTCACTGCATCTCCTTCAAGGTCAGACGCAGTGTCCTTTTTCAGCTGCAATTTCTCAGACTTGTCTCTGGATGAACTACTAGAGCACCTTTCTGAGATGTCTCCTACCTCTTGGACTAGTCAGAGCCCGTTGTTTTTCTATTGGTTTTTGCTTTCTCAAGTATGTGTTCTTACTGGTCTATAAATAACTGTTCTCCTAGTGGTTCTAGCCTTAGAGCTCTGCTGGTTGATCTCTCTCCTCTTCTTGTCCAGGACTGAACTTCCTACGCTGCATTCAGCATCTTTCCTGGATCACACACTGGGAGTCAGCATTCGGTTCATGTCACACATGGCTCTTCTTTTGCCTGGGAATGTTTAGAGTAGGATTATTTCCATTCATTCACATGATTTCAGAAATAATCATGCAACTTAATTTTTGCCAATGACATGTGAGAAAAAATAATGCTGCCTGTTATTTCTGCATGAGAGTGTTATGAACCAATGTTTAATGCAGCCTCTTCTCTGTCTCTTTAACCACTGAGAACATTGTCCAGATGAAGTCTCCATTGAAGAGAGTTCTGAAGCAACTGGTATGAACATATTCTATCTGCCTGTCACATGGTTTCTAGCAAACTGGAAGATAGGCCAACTTTGGTGACCTCACACAGTTGATGCTTACTGATTTTTTTTCTGAAGTTCAAACTCTGCTTCTCCTGCTGCCTCCAAAGTTTCTACCTGGCCTGCTTACAGATAAAGCCCAATATGTATGTATGTAGATTTATTAGTTTTCACCCCTATCCTGAAACATAGCCCTCTCTCTGAATTTCTTGATTTGGTCAATGATACCAACACTCTTGTCAAAACCTCAACTCTTCTATAAAGTCTACACATTTTGTCCTTGGTTTATTTATGACTGTGATGTGGTCCCTCTGTGTGCCTCCTTGATTACACTCTGGTTTCCTTCTCCTTGGACTATTACCTCTTGAGTTGTCTCTGTTTCCCTTGCCTTCCTGTCATTAACCAGTTTGGTGTCTAATTAAACATTTCTAGCTATGTGTGTGAGGGTGTTTCTGGATGACTAGCCTTTGGATTGGTGGGCTGTGTCTGCCTGTAGGTAGGGGCCTCATCCAACCTGGCAGAGTACTAGCGAGCCTTTCCTTGATGGCTCCTGATGGCTCCTGTCCCTGACAGGCTGAGGTTTCCACTCCGCATACTCATGGAGGGTGGCACTTTCCAGTTTCCATTCCACACATTCATGAAATGCTCTAGCGTGGTTTTTAAGAAGGCTCCTTGTGAGGTCTGTCCCTCTTAACCTGGAACCAGAATTGACATCAGTGTGCAGACTTACCTCCTAGGGGAATTTGAAGGACTGGATTGTCTTTGTGTTGGGAAACTCAGCAGTCATTCCCGACCTTTCCAGATTCAGTGGGAGGAACAGGGCCTTGGAATGGCTTAAGGGGAGCTCCTATGTAACCTCCTCACTGACGGGGGAGATCCAGAGCAAAGCGAGGCCAGGTCCCATGGACATGAGTGACCTCACTGGGGTCTCCAAATGTAATAGTCCATGCAAGATCCTTACAGGCCACCACACTTATTAAGCCAATTAAGAGTCCTTTTATTAAGCTAGTGACCGAGAGGGGGTTCATGCTAGAAAGAACTCTCAGTGAAGGAGCACAGGGTGCAGTGTTTTTAAAAGCTAAAACTACAATTACATCATTTCAGATGCAGGCTAGACAATAGAAATTATAGTTAATCAATAATATCAAATCATCAATATGTCAAACCAGGAGCATAGAAGTTACAGTTAAGCAAAAACCCTGAACCTCCTGGAACTGCAGAAAACAATAAATTCTTGGTACAGCAGGTGTAAACTGGTTCTGTTAACCAGGATGGAGTTAGCTAAAACAAAATGGAGTTACCCCACAGAGTACGGTGCTCACCTTTGTTATTTTCCATTCAAACTGGGTGAGTAAAGAAGCCCCAGGACATGGCCTCAATTCACAGGAAAGTTGTGTGATTAAGCAAAGAGGAGATTCTGTGAAACTTTCACGTTTGGTTGAAAGGGAGGGCTATTTCAAGGAAAGACAATAATCAGTGTTGTCTGTGAGTAAAAACCATGGTTCTACCCTTGGGTGTGAAATTTCATTTTATCTGAATTAGAGATGTACTGCTGGTGATAATGACCCGGGGAATATTAGAAACATCTGCAGCCACTATCAGTAGCTTTTCTCAGTGTGGGTTGCTAAAGAAACACCGCCAGACCCCGCTTGGATACTTATGGCAGTTGATTCTCAACACAGTTAGTAACGAAGCCCTCAAGTCTCCCTGCTGTCATTTCTTCTAGGAGGAATCCCCCATAATTAGTCATGTAATGGCTCTCTTATGACCTCCCGTTCTTGCATATTAGCTTCTGTGTTGTCCTGGGACTGTGGATGACAGGATTTTGTAAAGTACTGAGTTATCATGGAGCTGATGACTTTCTGAAGACGGGAAATAAATACAAATGTTAATATAGACTTACTCTGAAAACTTGACCAGCACCAGCACCAGCACCAGCTACAGTAGTTGGAAACACAAGTTCTAGGGCCCTTACTGAACCTCTCAAGTTAGAAACTTTGGCAATGGGACCAAGACTTGTATTTTTACAAAGGCTTGTTGGTGAGTCGGAAGTACATTCATGTTTGAGAACCTCTGCTTTACAATATGTGTTAAGACCTGAAGTTCAAGAGAAGCAGAGTGAATTCTATCACTCACAAATGGCCAGAAAAATGTCTTGGGGCTTTCAGCACCTCATGCACTCTTAGTCTAACCTGCTTCAGATTTGATGCAAATATTGTGCTATGGTTTGACAAATGAACTATATATATTGTGTTATAATTGTAGCTTGTCTCCAATGGTCAAATAAATAGAGCCCCATTCAAACAAGCTAGATGAAGGAAAAGGGTACTTTACTGTGATTGACTTGGAGAATCTCTGAACATCCAAGCAATAGAAATCTAAAACAAAACTGGATCTCTCTGTCTGCAGCTGAAGGATGGATCTGGATTCAAGATTGGTCTAAACATCCTGGCAGAGCTTCAATAGATCACCATAACTTTTCATTTATTAAGTAGCTTCCAATGTCTATATTTCTGATCCTCTCTGCTTTTGAGTTGCAGGACCGGATTACAGATGCTCATGGATACACCAGCTGCTTTGTGGGTCCTTGGGATTAAACTCAAGAGGTCTGCCAGGCCTCATCAGGCCTCATGCTTGCACAGGAACAGCTCTCAGCTGCTGAGTCATCTCTCCAGCCCACTACTGGTCATCTGTGCTGAGAACCAATTTAACAATTGAAGAGGAGCAGATAGCAACTATTGTAGTTAGCTCCAAGTTTACGGATCAGGGAGGTTATTTCAGTTTACAAATCCAAGGGAAACTCCATCAGTGGTGGAAGAAGCTGCATACTTCCAAACATCCAAGCAGAGAGAAACCACCAAACAGCCAGAATACACCAAAAAGCAGCAAGCATGAATTGCCAGAGATCAAACTGCTCTGCACACAACTTTGAGATGGAATGAAGATCCAATCTCAAACACACCTTAGGGCTGGACTCAGATCCTTCCCCAGTGACACCTCCAGCCAGACAGCTGGAAATCCAATTTGCAAGCTTATGTCTTAATAAAACAGCTGAGTCTACAGGGCCATGCGTTTACACTATCACATTCAGACTACCACACCAACCAATCAGAATTGTTGCAGTCATCTCCACATTGCTGAGATGAACATCCAACCAGACACAGTTTATGGAAGGAAGGGGCTTCTTTCAGCTTACAAATCCAGGGGAAGTTTCATCAGTGACAGAAGAAGCTGGCTCCCTTTCAAAGATCCAAGCAGAGAGAAACCATCACAAGCAAACACAAACCACCAGAACTCAAGCTGCATTGAACACACCTAGTAGGCAGGACAGGAGATCTGCCCCAAACACAGTGTAGGGCTGGACCCCAGGATCCCCATCCAGTGGGGTCCAGTGATGCACCCCCTGCAGCAGGGATCTGCCTGCCAGGAGCTCAAGTAAAATGACTGAGTCTAGGGGGCCATACATTCAAACTCCCATGAGAATGGAACTGATTAGAAGAGGGTGTTCAAAGCTATTAGGATAGGCACTGACTGTTAAAATTTGGCATGCTCAGTGCTTACTTGCTGAGAATTATATGGTCCCATCAGAGGAGATGGGGCCACAGCAAAATGATAGTCAGAAACTCTGAGTGTTTTTCTCATTATCGTATTCTCAGATTTCAGTGTGGTACATGCCATGGAGTAGTTCCCATTAAGTGTTGAACAGAATATATTTTTTATTTTTAATTAGCATACAGAGATTTAGGAATCATTCATTCTGGCATTTTCAAACACAATTTGTTTGGATTGTTTCTGCTCCTCACTTCTCTCCTCAATTCCTCTGCACCCCAATATCCTTCCCTCTTCTGTTTACCTGTCACATGTGTTCTTTTGGTGTGTGATGCTTACAGACACTGCAAGTGTTCCTACTGCCACTGAAGTGTGCCCTCAGAGGAGGTCCTTTCTGTGCAGTCGAAGAGGGTCACCCAACCCCCAGGTTGACTGTGCCCTAGGCTGAAAAAACCATGACCCTTGACATTCAAGGGCTGTGCTCCCAAATTGGGCCCAAATCAACATTTAAGCACTCAGCACTAATTAAACCTAGAAAGAATATTCAGGATGACTCAGCACTCTTTCCCCTTCCCCCAAACACCAAAGATTTGGGGGGTTTTATGTTTTACTTAAACTGTGACATCAACAATTTCCCCAAGATCTGTGCCTGTTAGTACACAAAGCTGACACGAGAACTTGTCTAACAATGAACAGAGAGACGGGCAACAAGTTTTCTCCCAACTTCTAGGATTGTGCACAACTAGGGGCTGTGCAGGAAGGCTCCTTGCCAGGTGTGGTGCCAGGTGCCATTCTTCACTGCCCAGAACACAAGAAGCCAGCAGGTCAGGGTCCCATTGTTATCCTCAGCAGAACTGCATGGGTGACTGGGAGCCCACCCAAGAAGCCGGTTGCCCATGGAAGCCCCCAGCCAAACCTGTGATGGAAGGACCCCGATTGTGATTGTGTAGGTGAGAACTGGAAGGGAGGCTGGTCAGATTCTTCTTCAGGAGATGATCGGAGAAGCTAAAGGAGAAGGAATGCAACGGTGATCTGTTCTGAGCTTGCCCTGCTCCCACCAGTGCTGCCTTCCAGAGACTTCCTCTCCCATGATGAACGCTACGGGGATTTTCAAAGCCATGTGTCAAAGATCACAGTCTCCATTTGTCTGCTGCTCTGTTGTGGAAGGCCCTTAGCTCTTTTACCACTGGGGTCCCTCATGAGCCCTTTTTTTTTTTAAGTCAGTTCTGAGCAGGGACTGGGATGCCTTCTGAGGGTTATCTTTCTCTCCAGAAAAGGCCTGTGGTGAGCCAGTTCTGCAGAACCACCTCCACGACCAGCAGGTGATGCCCCATTCCAGCTTGACAGTCCAGAGAGAAGTGCTGGGCACATCAGCAAAGAGCAACATGGTTTTCAAGGCACTCTAGTCAATTGCTCTCAATAGTTGCTATTTGTTTGTATGTGAAATCTCTCATGGCTCCGTGACTCTCTGTATACCATCTCATCCCATCTTCTGGCAGCCCACTGACTGAGCATGACAATTCTCTTTGTGCAGATGGGCATAGTGAGTTTCAGGGAATAGAAATGACATTGTTAGGGGCTGGAGAG
The DNA here is from genome assembly GCA_004024765.1 of Zapus hudsonius. Taxonomy (NCBI): domain Eukaryota; kingdom Metazoa; phylum Chordata; class Mammalia; order Rodentia; family Dipodidae; genus Zapus; species Zapus hudsonius. The sequence continues at coordinate 27,259 of PVHP010009190.1, forward strand.
ATGGCTCAGCAGTTAAGGTGCTTGCATGCAAAGCCTGGTGACCCCCAGAACCCATGTAAAGCCAGAGGCACAGAGTGGAGCTCATTTTCAGTGGCTGGAAACCCTGGCACACACATTCCCCACTACCACCACACTCTCTGTCTCTTCCCTTGCAAATAAATAAGTGAATAAATAAGTAAATAAACAAATAAATAGAAAAAAAGAAAGACATTGTCAAGCCTGAACAACAAATATGTGGAAGACTAGGGGCAATTCAATAGAGTATGATTCTTTAAAACAAAACCACAAAACAAAACCAAAAACAGCAACAACAAAAAGTCTAGTTTGTGGTTCTAAAATCAGTTCCTTACACACTTGGGAATGAGTCTCTGCTTTGTTGACCATCAAGACATGAGGGAATAGATGTTGGTTATTATCAGACAGGTAGGTGTTCTAGAGTTTTTCATTGACATTTTTAAAAATTCAGAAAACACAAGAAAGATTCCCTAGCAGGAATGCCAATGGGCCAAGAAGGAAGAATCAAGGAACGTGAAATTATTTTATTGCAATGAACATGAAAAGGGGAAATCAACATTTCAAACAAACAAAATCAAAGCCAAAAGAGTTTCATTACAGAGAGGATCCAGTGAGGAGGTCAGATTTTAACAAATAAATATAAAAGGAGGAGGCTGGGCCTCTAAGTGAGGGCACACAGAAGTGGGGCATACACCTCCAGGGCTGGAGGTAGGAGGGTGAAGGTCAGAACACAGAAGGATGAAAAATGCGGAAAGTAATAAAATTGACTGTTTTAATAGTTTTGGGTCCAAGGAATCATCAAGGAGGGGGCAGAGCTCTCCTGCTACTCAGTGGTAATGATTACAAAAATACTAATACATTTTAAATCCTTCTTGCCTCTTGGTTGCAGTTGGAATGCAAGATGTCTTCAATGGGAAAACAGATGAATGGGGACAGAAGCTCATGGTAAGAAAGAGCCACCATCAGCGAGTACCTATTTTATACCAAGCCTACCTGTGTCCTAATTTTCTTTCAATAAACTCAGCAAAGTAGGTGCTGTTGCCCTATAACACCCCATTTGTGGACAGTCACAAGACACACAGAGTAACTGTAGTATATGTGCATTTTAAGCATACCATGGAGCCCTGTGGGTGAAGTGGGGCATGCAGGGTGGCCTCAGAGCTGAGTGTGCAATTTTTCATCTTCCACCTCTCAGATAGGGGACCTTGGTCACATTATGTAAATTATGTTAAGAATAGTCTTCTTATCTTTGAAATAAAGACTTAAATACTTACTTTATAAGGCACTCATAAAGTTTAACAGATCATGTATATTAAAGGTTTTTTTTTTTTAAATCATGTGTTGTATGACAGTAAGCGTTGATATCATATCACCAGCAGGGAGTTATAAGTCTTTGATCTTGCCTCTATTTTAGTCAATGTTTTATCAAAGACATGGACAAGGACAGATGAGACTTCCTTGTCAGATACAGAAGACACTGAGCTGGCAGCGAAGCTAATGGCTTTGATGAGTCCAAAGTCTTTACATAATTCAGACTGAGTGCCAGGGTTAGGATAGCATCAATGATTTTGGCAGGTTGGAATCTTGGACAAAATCCATAGGGAAAAAAATTAACCAAGAATAAACTTTTATATTTGGCCTTGGCTAAAATATGAAATTCCACAAAGACAGAATGAAGAAGAAGTTTCCTTGGAGGATCTGAGAGGTTGGGTTGACCAGCAGTCTGAGAAAACAGCATGGAGAGGATAAGCAAGGTAACGAAGTATCTAGTAAGTGACACCTGGATGAAGAGATTAAAAGTGCCTGAAAAAGAGAAGAATAATTCCAGGCACCTATGTAATAATTTCAATACCGTGGTCATAGCAGTAACTACTGGATGCAGGATTTGAGGGCTAGGGAGGGATTAAATTTTATAAAGGAGAGCCCAGGCCTGTGAACCCCACCTTTTGGTTTTTTATCTAGATTAGTAATGAACTGAAAAAAAAATAAAGACTCTGAGAAGGGCAAATTATGAATTCTGAGGTTTAGTTAGGGAGAATTAGGATGGGCAGAAGGCTAGCTGAAATACTCAAGCCATTAGGGAATTGTCCCCTTGCCTGGCTGGAAAAGGGGAGGGGAGAATGGAGGGAATCTCTTCCTTCGCGAAATCTCTGGGAGAGCCCCTGGAAAAGGCACATACACGTGGAAAGCAAAGCATGAGACCCCAAGCCGTGAGATCACCTTCACCTTCACACTCACATAGAGAGTGTGAAAGACTAAGAAATAGGATAGTGAACTACTCAGGGCTTAAAGAAAGGTCACACATATAATAAAGCAAGAAAACATCCAGGAACAAAAGGCATGTAGAAGCAAGGGGGATCACACCCAGGCACCTAAGACATCCTCTCTTTCCCAGGTTGCCTAGAAAGAGGGAGCGCTTAGCAATGCAAGGGCAAGGACAATGTCAGGCACCAGGAGAATGGGAAGGGACAAAGAGCTACACACATATGCCTGCTGTCAAGAGCAGGCAGGGTGGCACCTCCTTGGGCCTCTGTCCCCAGCTGACTGACTTCCTATAAAAAGCTGTCGTTCTCCTGTTCCTCCCTCACTACCTCTTAGTGAGTGCCTTTTTACTTGGTAATGTGTCCTCTTTCCCATTGTATCACTTAAACTTCTCACCACTTTTTGGAATTAATTTATTCCTTTTAAAATTAATTAATTTACACATGTGAGTGTGCACTGAGTATGGGTATTCCAGGGCATCTTCCCACTGCAAATGAATACTGGATGTGTGCACCATGCTGTGTGTCTGGCTTGGGAACTGAATCTGGGCCAGCAGCTTTGCCTTTAAGGGCTGAGCCATCCTCCCATCTCAACACTGTTTGAATGAGGCACTCTTATTATCTCTGTTTCACCATTATATGGAGGAGATAACAGTCAGATAAATGGCTCACTCAATGTTATACAGTCAATACATGAGAAGCATATATTTAAATAGGCATTTCTAACCATGATGGGTACTTTTAGCCAACATGCTGTTTTGCTTTCAAACAGGTAGAATAAGATAGCTAAGTTAATACATTAGCAGGGCCATCTTGTGGAAGAACGACAGGTACGTTGCTATTTCTAGAAGGTCGTGGCAGTCCTGGGAGTGTAGGCTGCTGGATGAGAACGAGGCTGTGTTAGGAAGATGAGGCTACAAGAGATGGAGTAGGAAGTGTTCCTCTGGAATTCTCAACTTGCCACACGCAGGTTGGTTAGCTGCTCCTTAGCCTTCCTTTGATGGCATCAGTTGCCCTATATAACTTCAATGACTCCTTCAAGATTCTACAGTTTCACCACACTCCCTTGGGCCCATGTGTTAATTAGGACTCATGACCTTGAGCAGCAGGCACTCTTGTGAAAGGGAAAACATTTAGCTGATCCTCGGTCCTAGAGGAGGATCAGGAATGTGAAGCCTGGAGGACATTGTCTTCCACTGCCGGCCTTCTCCTCTCTTATGGCAAACCCGTCTGTCATACACCAGAAGACAGCCATGGCAGGCCCCTTTCTTCACTTCATCTAGTAGTTTCTGTCACTGGAGATGGATAGCCTCTTTGGTATGAAGGAAAAATAATGTAGAAAACAGCAACAAAAAAACCATCACTGGAAAGCACAGGTCAATCCAGTTTAAGGGTCTGCACTTGCTAGGCCACCATTGGTGGGGGTTGGGGACATGGAAATGGAATGTCTGGGGGACAGACTAGCCATTTCCTAATTGGGTTAGAAGAAGCAGTCCTGCCTAAGACCAAATGACAGGAAGCTGTCAAAGTCCTCAAAAGGCTTCAAGGATGCCATAGGCCTAAAGCGGCCCAACTCAACCTTATGCACAAAGAGCTTTTCTAGGTTGATGAGAGTCATCTTTCTGGAAAGAGTTGGAAGAACCTTTGCATAATTGGCGCCTATAATGTACTGAGTAGAGCTAGGCACTCTACTAGGTAGAGAACTCAATGATCTAATGATTGAACCGGAATAAGGTCTGAGGAGCATTCAGAGAAACATTTGAAATATAGTGACAGAGGATTCGCCCTAATCAATTATCTCACTGATTCAAAACTGGCCCCTCAACAAGTCTCCAGTGATTCAGAATAGTCCACAATGCAGAAACCTGTATTCACCTTCCTAGTTATGAGTTCATGCTTTCACTCAAAAGTACATTTCAGGACTTCCTCACAATTCTGCTCTGTTTGAAGTATTCTTCATCTCACTGTCATCCCACACTGCCATCATCTTCTATTCAACCTGTTCATTGGTCCAGACACCAGATTATCCTAAACACACATGCTGGAACACCCTGCTCTCACAATAGTCCGTGGATTTCCCATTAGAAAAGTTATAATGGTTGTAATTTTTTCTTACCCAGCATTTGTCTTTGGTAGAATGAATGGCCCTTGTTTGGTTTTCTACTACTTGGTTAGTAACTCAAAAATGAAGCAAGGACATGAAGCTAGGGAGATGACTCAGCAGTTAAAGGTGCTTGCTTGCAAAGCTTGCTGGCCTGGGGTTCAATTCCCCAGAGGCATATGCATCTGGAGTTCATTTGCAATGGCAAAAGTTCCTGATATTCCCACTCCCTCCCTCCCTCCCTCCCTCCTTCCTTCTCTCTCTCTTACTTTACAAATAAAAATATATTTTTAAAAAGAAGCAGGGAAAAAAACCAAATTCATATGGCAAATATTTACTGAGCATCTATGTGGCAAGCCAGGATAAAAAAAAAGAGAAAGAAATAGGAACTCATATACTAGTCAAGGTGTTGACTTAGTGACAGAATGCCTGGCTCCTACTCCTTACTTTCCAGGTGAAGAACTGAATGCTCGAGATCTTAAGTGTCTCCAGTCAAGCCACATGGAGAACTTGAGCGGTACAGATTAGTGTTTTGTTCATTTGAAAAAATTTCCTTTTGCATACTATTACTCAATATACACTTCATAAACCAAAGGTGGACGTGTGAATGATTTTTACCCGCATAGAGTGTTCAAGGTCAAGTCAGTAAGAGGCAGGTGGCTTTGGTAGTTTGCGCACCCGATTCTGTCCTAGCACAAGCTAGAGTGGCACCATGACCTTTGTTGCTATCTATGTATGGAACCTTAGGATTAAAGTCTCTGGGAATCAATGGTGGCTATTATTTAAGAATTCAGTCACAAACTGTGCCAGGCTGGAAGCTGTGAAAGGACAAAGATGGGTTATTTCTTAGAAAGTTGAAGGGCTTTTCAGTAGAGGGCAGAGAAGAAAGTCTGAGGTATTTTTCAATAGGTATATTTAAGTAATGAATGAATGCCTCACTAGAATAGAGGGTGTACATTGAATAATAAGAAATAGTATCATGGAGGTGGGGAACTGAGGTAGAATAGAGTCCTAGGCCACGGAAGGAAATGGTTGTTCCCAAGAATGGAGAGACCTAGGTTGAGAGTTGGATCACTAATTATGCATGAATCCAAACCAGATCTGGATTTCAGAGCTGGGGGACAATCCCATGAGAACATCAGAAGGCTTCTCTCTCTCTCTCTCTCTCTCTCTCTCTCTCTCTCTCTCTCTCTCTCTCTCTCTCTCTCTCTCTCTCTCTCTCTCTCTTTCTGAGTTTGAGGATCTGCCCAGGAAGGGTCAGGCTCTGGACATGACGACTCGTTCCACAATCTTCTCCCAGGGAGCAGCAGAATCTGTGAAGGATTCCTTGTTACTCAGCCATCCATGTGAAATTGTGCTCATTCTGCTCATAAAATCTGGGAACGGCTGAACCACTGTGACATGAAAGCACTTCGATCCACAGTCAACTTTTTATTTTGATAGCCAACAATTAACCAACCTACCCGCATCAACCTGTAATGGTGGAAGCAGAGGCCTTCTGACACTTCAAAGAAATGTTCTACTAAGGGCCACATGCTAAGACTAGCAGCCCACTTACGCACAAGGAGGGAGGCTAGGCGATGTTCTTGTGAAATGAGATGACCTGGAGCAGACTTGGAGATATGTGGGAAGAAGTCAGAGAAAGCACTGCATCCAACATATGTAAAGAAAATGTTTTATTTAAAGTGTTATATACCATCACCGGAATGAATTTGATTTACATTAGTTGGTGTTTGTTACAGGACTAATCTGCCCCATTTTTTCCCAACTGGAATTCCCTTTTCTTCAAAACAGACTATGTACAGGGCAGCAGTGGTCACTGGCATAGTGCTATTTACATGACTAAACCACAAGTTGAGGTACAGACATGTGAAAATTAAAAAAAAGGTACACCATATTTTAAATGAATACTGCATAATGACAAGTATGTACAAATATTCCATACAGTCATGTCCTTCTTATTAAAATTAGAAATAATTTGTATAGGAATATGCACAAAAGACTATGTGACTGTATCTCGGTATCAGGACAATGGTAAACGTTTATTCTAAGGGATACTGTAGACACTATAGGTCTATTAAATCAATTGCTGCTGGTACACAGGTGTCTAAATGATTTCAATAAAGTTTTAACCATCTTTTCACAACTTTACCTGGGTCCATCATGGGTCTCAGAAAGTCAAGACACAGTCTTGGTGTGTTTCATGTTGCACCACGTAAAGAGAAGGCATTTTTAGTGAGAACTCATTGAAACTTTTGCACCATATCAAGCATGATAGTTTTGAATGGTCAGCATTGAATTATAAAAAATAAAAGCAAAGAAAATAAGTTTTGTGCATGGCCTTCATTACAAATGGGATGTAGGTGGATTTCAAAAATTATTGCAAGAAGTTAAAATCAACCTATACGAATGTGTTACCAAAGTGTACATAAGAGCAAGAAAGTATGGGTGGTTGATTACATTGACCAGTGACTTTTCCTCAAAATAGGGACCTTGAGAGAAATTTGACCATGCAGCACCACCCAATGGTAATAACGGCCTGTAAACCAAAGGCAGGGGTTTTGACGAGGGGATTTGCATGTCGACTTTGGTGATGGCATCAAAGAATTAGTAAGAGGCTTATTGACTTTCCTTGAGTCACCTAAAAACTGGAGCTTTAAAATTGTTGCAAATTTATGTTTACTATATTTCTTTAGAAATATAATTTGTGAAAAATTGAATTTTACTACAGAAAAATGAATTAATAAACAGCCCTGTGTTTCAGGGCTCCAAATTTTTTTAGCAGTGTTTCTATTCACATAGTAAATGGAAATAGCTAAAGAAATTCCTTTAACTGATAAACAAACAAACAAAACCTAAGACCTACAAATGATAATTTAACCCCTGTATGAATAATGCTGGTGCTAAAAACAAATTTGTTCGACATTACAATGGCCACATGATTTTAGGATTTTCCTGTAAACTGAATTTTTGAAGGTGAAAAAAATTACCATGCACTGTACAGTAAATTGCAAAAGTTCAAATATCTTCTTTGTCAAATACATGCTGACTTACTTTAATGTATTCCCAAGTCATGTTGCAAAATCCTTTCAACATGCTTGAAATAAAGAAAACTCTTAGTTTTTTTCCCTTGAGAAATTCATAAATTCAGAAGCATATATAGCTCTGAATCAAATACGGGTATAAGAGAGGATCAGATCAAAAACTTGTAATTTTTTAGTATAAGGTTCACTCAGGTAGGGAGAAAGAAAATGAAAGATTAAAAGAGGAACAAGAAAAAAGTGAGATAGAGAAGAAAGATGTGAAAAATTTACACATATTGAATTTCATAAGATCTGTATATTTAACATGGAAATAAATCGAATATATTATACTTATTTGTCACATAAAGAGAATTTTAAGTATCTTCTAGAAAGTATTTTCATTTGGAATGTCTGCCAAAACACAGACTAAGATTAGTTTAAAGAATAAACATGGTGTGTCTTTGTATCACCCTGTTGCATTCTCTCCCCCTTTTTTTAAAACCATGCACTAGTGAAATTTATTTTTAAAAATAATATAAATTGTTGAAAATGGCTGATTTTTATTCTTTGTTTTTTTTTGCAAGTTGCAGCCCCAAGAAAATAATTAAAGTATTCAGCTAATCTGTCCATGCAAAAAAAGTTTCTTTAATTTCATTCAGTACAGTGTAGTCAGAGAATTTTATATTTCAAAGTCCAACTCATCTTGGCCTTAGTAAACGACAAGCCTCCTGGAGCTCCCCAGTCTGTCTCTCTCTCCCCACTGGATCCCTGTCTGGGGTGGGCTGACACTGTTCCCGACCACGTCTTTGGTCTTTTGCTTTTCACCTGATGCTTCCTAGGACTTTGCTTCTTGACCTGTAGCATGGCTTAGTGGCTGCAGAGCTCCATTTCTGTGGTATAACAGGGCTTTAGGGTCAGATAAGTGAAGAACAATAAAAATATAAAGATGCCATTGAAAAGGGCTGACTAATTCTTTGAGATTAATCCATGGCTTCAGAATGGACCAAAATTTGAGTGTCATTGAACTCCCAACTGGATAGTTCTTCATAGCTCTGCTCTTTCACCTGAGGGCCTTCGTTAGGGCACAATGTGTGCAACTTCCTCTGAGAACACAGGATCGCATTGTATCCCTAGAAATGGGCTCAGAAGACACAACAGTAAGCATGCAGTGTTACCAGGGTTTGCGACCTGTGGAGGTTTTTTTTCTTTTTTGTAACGCTGGTTGCTGTGAGAACAGTTTTACTGCTGCTATGAACGGGAGTAAGAAGGTCCAGTCGAACTTTCCAGAGATGACTGGGAAGCTCTTCTTGTCAGAGGGGCCAAGGTTGGATCTACTAGGGAGGAAGGAGGGAAAAGCTTGAACCATCCAATCACCAAATTGGATAGTTCGAGTTCATCTAGAAGTATCTGGGCCACTCCCATAAAGGATTTGTGATCCATGCGGCCATAGTCACCCCACACAATGATCTGTTGGCAAAACAAAAGTAATGTTAGCTTAAGCATATCCATCCTAAGACCTTGTAAAATAATTAAAATACTCAAGTACAGCCAGCTAGTAGTCTGACATTTAGTATCAAGTTAAATTGCTGCATTTGATCAGTAGCATTACTATCATTAATGTTCTATTAGGAAAGCTGTTCTGGAGCATCAAAGTCTAAAGCAGGCCAGGGAACCTGAAGCCGAGGAGTGATGAGGGTTTGCAAGTCTATGACTCGCTTTAGTGGGAACACAAGCATGGACAGCTTTATAGCACTGGCTGCTGCTTTCAAGATGTCAGAGAATTTCAGCTGTGAGGAATGAACACAGGACAATGCAACAGAAAAGATACTGGATGCACGGTCTGGCTTCCTAAAAATACATTCTTATGTAAGGGATCAGTAAGAAAGTAAATACCTGTAAAACCTTTCCTTGGGGACTCTCTTCAAAGGATAAGAGCTGCTGATACAGGGGCTCCAGCGTTTTTCTTGCCACTTTTGTTTTCTTTTTGGCTATGCAGACTCCGTTATCTAATAGATACACCTTGACGTATGGTGCTTGGGAAAGAAAACAGAGGGTAAGTGCTGACTGGGCTGTGGAATGCCCGGCTCCTGGTGATAACGGCCATGGGATGGCTCTGCCTGCAGGACACAGGTCGCCGGACTTTCCATCTATGTCAAAATCACCAAAGGATGGACAATTGTCCTTCAGAGACTTTGGAGGTATGCTGACATAGCCTCTGATTTTTTCTTCTCTCTCTCTCTCTCTCTCTCTCTCTCTCTCTCTCTCTCTCTCTCTGCCAACAATATTGAATGAAATATTAATCGAGAGTGAAATCATGGTCTTTGACTTACCAAAGGTTTACTCTCATTGAGCATTCTTAAAAAGAGGCTGTTTTCCTCGCCTGTCCTCACATACCACTATCATTCAAAGGCATCTATTCATTGGTGATGGTGTATGTGTAAAACAGGGCTGGGCTTTGAGGTTATATGTTCAAAATTAGCTGGGATGAGGCAGTTAATTAAGAATTCTGTAGCTTAAAACTTATCAGACAGACACTTCATGACAATCATGTTCATGTATGTATCCTAATATTATTTATGGCAGAATAAATCATTTGGGACCTTCACAAACACAGTTTCAAGGAGGTAGAGGAGGCAATATATACTTTGTTTATCAATTTCTGCATGGATTGAGAACTTAGGTGAAAATTACAATGAAGTCAGTGGAGGTTCTGAGGTTAGGAGCGAAATTTGAGAATTCTCAGCAATTGTTTTACATGTGGAATCCAATGATCCATGTGCAATGTATCTGGACTCACTGTGCCATGTCTAAGGCTTAAAGAATTTGAATTATAAGGATATTTCAATACAAAATAAGCAGCACCAAGAGTCTCTCCTTGTATCCCACAGAAAATAGAAGTGTTATAATTAGAATATCCGGCATTTACAAACTTAAGCTAGTATGGATCTATTTTTATTCTAATTATGGGGTTTTGAGGATGCCCAAGGAGAATTCTGAAGCTCCAGGTAAATGGAAGAATGACACAAAACAGCAGCTCACAGGAAAGAAGGACTTCTTGGGTTCACAGTGACACAGTGAATTACCTAAGGATTGTGGAGATTTTCTTCTACATATGTATTTAAAAAAACATAGCATCCCCTCCAGGTCACCCTTATTGAAAACTCAGGATAAATTCATAAACTGCTGCAGCTCCGAACTGTTAGATAACTTGACTTGTCTATTAGTATCCATGATTAACTAAAAATTAAGATTCCCATGACAAAAAACAAAATTTCTAAATGGAAATAATAAGGATTAGGGCCAATAATAGTACAGTCTCTTTTGTTTTTACCTGGCAGTGTCTTGGAACCTGGTTTTACAACAAGGCCACGGGCCCGAATGATTTCCACCTCCAACTGTCCCTTTTTGTCCACCATTCCGACCTGAATGTCACCTAGCGGCATAGGGAGAAGGAAAACATGCTTTAATATACAAATGCAGTAAGAGAAATGCTTTGGCAAATAATACTGTTTAAATCATTTTGTATACATATTATTTTAAAATATTTATTATTTTCATTTTTAAAATGAGAGAGAGAGAGAGAGAGAGAGAGAGAGAGAGAGAGAGAGAGAGAGAGAGAGAGAGAATGGGTACAACAGGGCCTCTTACTGCTGCAAACAACTCCAGTCACAAGTACCACTTTGTACATCTGGCTTTAGGTGGTACTGGTGAATTAAACCTGGCCTGGAAGGCTTTGCAAGCAAGAGCCTTTTAACCACTGAACAATCTCCCTAGGCCCCCATATATTTTCTTAAGTTCAGCTATATTTAAACATTTTTTAGTGTTGTCTTCCTTTAAAGATGATCAGAAATGACAAAAAGAAAAAAAGAACTTTTACTGTTAAAATCTTGGACACTTGTTCCTGCTGATAATATTGTTAGAAATTTCCCCACACTGAGAGCATATAATTTTCAGTAATCTACAAGGCCAACAATGAAATCAGGTGACAGAAATTCTTACCCATTGCAGGAGTAGCCAGTGTCTGGCGTCCCACGAGCTGAGCAGGGCCCAGGCCATCAAGGAAATCACTGAACTGGCTGTCAGAGGCCAGGCGGACACCAGGGAAAATAAGACTGGAGGCAGAATGACATGTGCATTAGATCCTCAGCTGCCCGCTGGCCTCTTTACTATGAGAGGCAACTGGTACCACTATTTTGCCTTTAAGATTCACTGTCCTCAAGCTCCCACTCGACCTCCTGTAGCTCTTCTGGTTTCATGTCATGTTCTCCAACAGCCCAGGCCTGTCACCAGAGGCAGATGCAGACTTCTGTCTATGTGTCCCCTCTCTGTTCCTTGGTCTGGAGGGCAGGGGTGCTCAGTACACTTTGAACACTTATTCAAAGGCAGGTTTTATATTTAACCCACTTAGCAACACTGTGAGGTAGACTCTATTATTTATCTCCTTTTACAGATGAAGAAACTTCTGGATCATTTCTACTAGCTTACAAACATGGTACCATTTCATTTTAAAAACAGAACAAAACACCCTTTCCTGATCCCATTCTCCTCCTTAGCATGACTTGAAATTTCCCATTTCTTTTGTTAAAGTTTCTTAAAACCTCTATCTGTCATTACTTTTCCCTTTTGATTCTCTCTTGAAATTCTCATTAGTTTTATATCTCACCACTTCATTGGAATTTCTCTAATCAAGTCACCGAATTACCTCAGTAGTAAATCCAGCGGTCATGGCTTAGCCTGAACTAACAGATCAGCAGCATTTGACACAAGTGGTCCCTCTGTCTCCCCAGAGAAACTTTCTCCTCTGGAAGCTCTGTGCACCTTCTTTTCTTCTTTCCTCTCCTGCCATTCTGCCCTCCCCTCCCCACTGAGTATGGAAGCTCCTCCATCTTTTTACCTCTTTTCTTTTCTATGTCTGAGTTTCCCTGGGAACCAAACCGAACCAAATGCAGTCTATGCTATCACCTGGATTCATGTCTCCAGCTTAGATCTTTTCCTTGGGCCACAGATTTGTGTTCCAACATCTTAGCTGTCTAATAAAATGTCTATCAGACAGCTGAAATTTACTTTTACCAAAAATGACAACACCCTAACAAAAAAACAAACTATGGTCTTAAATGTCAACTTCATCCTTCCAATTCCTCGGCTTGGGACTCACCCTCTTTCCTTCCTCTGTTATGCCTTTTCCTAAATTTAGGTTGCAGTCCTAGCTCACAATGAGACTGCATTTGGAGATAGGACCCTTAAGTGAACTAAGAAATGGCCCATACCTAAAATCAAAGCACCTGGAAGGCTGGGGCAGGAGGAGTTCATGGCCGTTCTGGGCAACTGAGTCCAGGCCAACCAGGGGCTAGAATGAGACCAAGCCTCAACAAAAGAATCAAAGCAAACAAACACGTGGAAGGAAGGGTGAATAGTGGAGAGGAGGACAAAGAAGGTAGTGGGTGGGATTATTATAAATATATATTACATACATTTAGGAAATTTTTCAATAAAAGTTTTTAAAAAGTTTAAATGAAAGTTGGGTCCTAATCCTAATGCCTGAGGAAGAGACACAAGGGGTATGAGGAAAAAGGGGTATAGAAGACACAACAAGGTACACATGTGTAAGAGACTCCAGAGAAACTAAGCATAGTAATACCTTGATCTTGAACTTCTATCCTCTGGATCTATGACTAACTACAAACTTGTTTAAGCCACTCAGCCTGTGGTATTTTATTATAGTAGAGCTAAGAAAATAACCCAGTTTATCTCATTACTCTCATCAAATGTATCAAAATGTATCTTAGTTGGTCTGTCAAAATACATCCAAAATCTGACCTCACTAAAGCTTTCAAGCCACCAGAATCCACTGGAATCTACGAGTCCAAGCCACTACTGCATTTCTTTTGGAGTATTGGAGCAACTATTGAATCATCTCCCTCTGGCTGCCCTCCCTCCCCTCAGCAGTCAGACTGATTTGCTAAAATTAAAGACAGATCATGTTAGACTTTTGCTCAAAATGCTCTAAAATGGTTTCTGGTCTCACACAGGGTTAATTCAAAGACCATGTAAACTTCCCACCCCCATTCTACACCTTAAATGCTTTTGGCAAGCTCTTGCTCCTGGGCTTCAGCCTGGAATGGTCTTCCTCAAATATCTCTCTCCACCCACTAACTTCTTCCTGAATTTACTTAAATGTATCCGTTTCTCTGCCCTATGTAAAATCTTAACCTCACCCTCTTTCTTATCTTTTATCTGATTTAGTATATCCTATTATAATAGTTTGAATCACAGGTCCCAAGCTTAACAAAATGCACAGGCTATGTAAGCTGAGGAAGTAGGTGGGTTCACTTCTTCAGTGCTGTTCCGTGTTTGTGCAAAATGAGTGATATTAAGCTGATCCTCTCTCATTTCTTTTCCTTGCCCTATTTTTTATTTATCTTGTCTTATATGCTATGTGTTTTGCTGTTCTTGTGCATAAATTTAATATTTTTTACACTGTCTATGAGACTAAATTTTTTTTTTTATTTTTTGAGGTAGGGTCTCACTCTAGCCCACGCTGAATTCACTATGTAGTCTCAGGCCTTGAACTCATGGCACTCCTACCTCTGCCTCCTGAGTGCTGAGACTAAAGGCGTACACCACCATCCTGGCTTCTATGAGACTAAATTTGATAAAGGTAGGGGTCTTTTTTGCATCTGTTTTGGTTTCTGCTGGATATCTAGCTCTTACGTTCATGTCTATATCATTGTTAACACTCAATAAATACTTGTTACACTCTGTGAACTAAAATGAAGTGTTAAATAATTTGCCCAAAGTTCTATACCACAAAACGCCATGAGAACCTTAGCCTCCTTGTGGTTACTTGAGTCATATAAATATCCATGATTCCAAAGGCCCTAACTGATACCTTGTATGTATGACTTACACCCCTAACTCAAAGCAGTGTCTGGAACACTTGACAACCTTTGAGTATTCACCCCATTTCTCCTGTGAGACTGTAAACATCTGGAGTGGGGGCCATACCTGAAATATTTTTATATCCCCTGCAATTGTTGAGACTATAAACATGTATGGTGGGGGCATGTTTTAAACATTTTTATGTCCCTGTTAGTGCTCAAAGTACATTTATATTTCACTTAGAAAAAGAAAACAAATCCATTTAGTGGATGGCAGGCAGGGCAATGACCACGGCAGTAACAGAACTGCCACCACATTAACCTTTTACTTGGCTCTTCATTTTTTTTGAGATTTCCTTTATAAAATCAAGCCTACTTCTTCTCTTTCACCTCAATTCCCAAATACTCATCTGTTAATCTAAATATCCTCTGTAGTGCTCAGTTAAAAATTATGGAACCATATAGGTCTTTTAATTTACATGCTAAACAAATTATCCTTAGACCTGTCATGGATATTAAACCAATTGCTCCAATGGCTGTCCGTCTGTGAACTAGCTACATATATGTCTAAATATCTGTTAGTTCCACAGGGGTGGCTTGAGTGCCTGAGCCCTACTTCCCTGTGGATGTCCTTTACAGCCTTATCACAGAGCTGTAGTTGCTAATTACTGTTTGTTGAAGACAGAGCTACACAATCTTTACAAATCCTTTAAAAATATCTCAAATACAGTTGAGTTAAAGAAAAGCTACATGCAACTATATAAAGGCTCACTAACTTCTTTTGGTGCCACTGCTTTCTGACAATTGTGTTTTATATAATAAGATAATTACATAATTGTCAGCCCATAGAACTAAGTATGAATAGGCATTCTATATTTTTTAATACTAACTCTTCAACAAATCAAAGATTTCAACAACTAGCATAGCATGGCTTACATGGTATGGCGTGAATGCTTATTACTTTTGTGCTTTTACTTGTTATTTTAAGCTAGGGCAAAATATTTTATTTGCATGTAATGTGAGAGTCACATTCTAGCATTTTGCCTGTAAAGCAAAGCACTTATTTCTCCCCAAATCTATTTTCTTTGCTATAAAAAGCCAGATATATCACATTGCTAAGTGGCAGGTGAGCCAAGTTCACAGGAAGTCAGCCAGTGAGGATGAAAATGGGCTGTGGAGTCTGTGAGTTAGCTTTTGTAAGGGCAGAGAGTGAGACAGAGGGGATGATGTCTGGAAGACGTGGAAGAGATCTGCAAGGCTGGCCTCACTCACTTTCCTTCTGAGCTATAGCTGTTCATGCTGCCGTCTGTAGACTCTCTGCTGGCCTGTCGAGTCATCCAGTTCCTCATTTCCACTGCCAGGCCTGTTTCTGTGCTTCTCTGGACAGTGCTTCGGAGTTTTTTACCTCCTGCTTCTGCAGAGACAAATCCAAACAGATCACAATTTCGTCATGGCTGTCTGGTAACAAACAACACCAGCCAGCACTTGGAGCACCTCAGATGAACACAGCTGCATAAAGACAAAGTGTTTGTAAGGAGACAGAGAGAAAGGTATTTAAAACATTTTTAAACAGTGTCTTGTTGAATAAGATTAACAAAATTTAAACAGCACAAAGTATCATTGCTTTATTTCCACTTAAAGCAATGTTCAAGAAGAAATAAAAAGATTCAATCTTTGGAAAACTAAAACCTTGTTTTCATTGTAATTCTTAATTACCAGGCTAATTTATGCCATCATTTTGATTTGCATTTTAATATTCAAATGCAAAATTAATTTACACTTACCTTCTTTCTCCCATTCTTTATGCCATAGTAAAAGAACTAACGTTCCGTAGTACTTATAAAGCAGATGGTGAGAAAAATATGTAATTTCTATTCTTAATTTTTACAATATTTTTGAAGACCAGTAGATCTTAGAGGTAAATGAGAGCCTCATTATCATGCTGATAACTTTTAGAAAGATTATGGAGTGTAACAGCCTAGAAGTATCAAGTGAAAGAGTGGTTTAGTTTGGGATCTTGGATAATCATGGCCCTAAGGGTGACTGACAGGTCAGTGATAATGCTTATATACAGAGGTCAATCAGAAGGCCAAATAGGAAACTGAGTCAAGGAAGGAAACGATGGAGGTAAAAGTGCTATCTGGAGAGATTGGGAAAGAAAGGGATTAATGGATTAAGTGGGAGTTGAGCTGGGCTTGAAAAACTGGCAGACTCAGGAGAGGAGAGAACAGCATGGACAAAGGTGCAGACAGGGATGACCATGTGTGGTGAGGGAGGTACAGTGACCAAAGCACCTGAAGTGTGAGTAGGGGAGACAGTTCAAACTATGAAGGTCCTCACCTGTTGGAATATGGAGTTGAGACAGTCCCAAAGATGGGGGAAGTTGTATTCATTTAGCCCTAGTCAAGCCTAAATATTTATCCACATTGGCTGTGTGTGTCATTAGCTTTGGGAGATACAGCCACATGATGAGCTCTTTCAGTGATTGGTATCGGTAAGTTCTTCTGAGACCTATGTATGTTGTTAGTACTATTGACTTGCTGAAGTCTCTTCAACCTCGTGTATTTTGCTCACATTTTTAAACAATGCTTTAAATTTCATTCATTCTCCACTTCCAATTTTAATATACAACAAAATGCTTAAAATACATACAAAATACAAAGTATGACAGATATTCAATTCAGTTCTATACCCAAAAGATATTTTAGGTAACTAATAGCAAACATGTTGTACTGATATGAACTGTAAGAAAACATAAAGCATACCTCTTGATAAGGGAAAGTTCTTATTTATAGAAGAAAATGAAACAAATCAAAAACCTCCCCAGAAGGAAAAGCCCAGGTCCTGATGGATTCTCAGCCGAATTCTACCAAACCTTCATCACAGAACTCAAACCACCTTTTCTGAAGCTTTTTAGAGTAATCGGAGAACGGGAATACTTCCAAACTCCTTCTATGAAGCTTGCATCACTCTAATACAAAAACTGGACAAAGATATCCCTGATGAACTTAGATGCAAAAATCCTGAATAAAATCCTTGCAAACCGAATTCAACAACATATTAAAAGTATTATCCACCTCAACCAGGTTGGCGTTATCCCAGGGATGCAGGGTTGGTTTAACATACGGAAATCAATCAACATATACAACCACATTAATAAACTTAACCACAAAAAAAACACATGGTCATCTCAGTCAATACAGAGAAATCCAACACCATGGTTAATGGAACAAATATACAAGACAAATTAAAAAATATCAATTTGCAACCTTCCATGGACATAATGATTTAAGCATGGCTCATCAATGAAAGCTTATAATACCATCAGATGTTACATAAAGAAAATGGGCTTCCATACTACTTACAAAGAACATTTGCAGCCTTCACTTCAAAAACTTTACAAAAGGATTTTTGCATACTAAATTCAGCAAATCAGTTCTAATTGTTAAAGCATATGTGTGTGTGGGGGGAGTACATTAACATGGGACACTTGGTTACCAGCACTTTAATAAGCAATTAAACTTAGTAGTGTAATAATGGGGCAATCACATGTACATTTTGATATGATATACACATCATCACTTAAGTTTTTCTAGACAAAAATATATAGCCTCTAATCAAGTTTTCAAGAAATCCAGGGGACAAAGTAGCAAGGTAAATAACTTATACACTACACAACCCACCCATCCACACACACATCCATCCACACACTCAGACACAAACATCAAAGAAAACCTGAATATGGAATATTGTTAAAGAAATTAGCATATTTTCCTAAAAAAATAGCATCATGAAAAAAGTAAGGTGATTGTTCTAGCTTAAAAGATACCAAAGAGATGTAGCCTTCAGACAAGGTTGGGTACATTTAGGGTGGTATGACCATAGACAAGGTGTAACCTTCAGCTACCTTTGAGTGTGTTTGGAAAAACAAAATAAAATTTTAAGCCTTACAAACAGAACAGTATATAGGCCATTTTAGGACAAGTAGAGGGAACTGAATTGGGGATATAATGGAATTCCTTATCATTAGGAGATGTATACTAAGTCTTTTAGGTGTGAAATCTTGTCTTGCCTTCAATTTACCTTAAGTGTTTTAACAAGAACAACAACAACAACAAAAAAAAAAAACCCAACTATACACACATGCATAAAAAGGGGTAAATGTTAAAAAGAACAGGAGATGGCAGAGTGGATCTTAATATTCATCAATTCAGTCACTTGAGCATGAGGTATTTTAAGCATTGGAGATGATGCCTGCAGTTAAAAATCAGGTTCTTGAACTGCTGAACATTCCAGGCAGAAGGCAGCACACGGGAGGTGTCCTTGTTATTCTGCTCTGTTTAATCTCATGACTCATGTGCTTGGCACTCTCTGTACACAAAGAAAGCCATTCGGTTCAATAAAAGACCAATGGTCAGTTCCCCTAATATCAAAGGACTCTGAGTGGCCCAACAACAAAAATCAAAAGGTCCTCATTCCCACTGATGTGGAGATTACCCTATGCCCTACTCAAGATAAAGCTTGCAGTGTGAGGCCATGCTCAACATCAGGGTGACTTCCCCCGTGCTGCTCACACCTAGAGTCTTGTGTTCTGCAGACTGAATTAACTTTAATTTTAGGATTTTCTAAACACCAAAGTGAGAAATGATTTAAGCGAATAGTTGCAAGCTTGAGGGCAGATTCAGAAACTGTATTTAATTATTAGTTTACAACATGTGTTTTGGTTAACCAGGTGCCGTTCTTTCCCCTTAATTACAAGTACTATCTTTTAAAGTGAGTATAATTTAAATAGAAGTCATTTGCTTTGCATGCAAAAAATTCTTAAATGCATAAAATGAGAATTTCTAAGATTATTGACTTAAATATTTTTGGAATCTAGGGACCCAGTGTATCTATGCACATATGTGCTTAATTATTATGGTAATAAGAAAGCTGAGTCCTCAGTAGCTAGTTTCTCTTTAGTAAATGACTTCAAAAAACATTAGTATTTTCAAATTGTGCTTTGATTTATGCCTAATTCCCTAACTCCTCAAACATCAATGATAAGAATGGCCACCAGCATGTTTACCAGCCTCATCAACGGATTTACTATCAACACATGAAGAGCAATTGATGGGTTGGAGAGATGAGTGGCCTCCCAGCATGTCCCAATTGCATACACACGTGAATATACAGACACACCATATCACACTTACTACACACATGTGAATATACACAGACATACCACATCACACCTACTACACATGTGAATACACACAGACACACCACATCACACCTATTACACTCATGTGAATATACACACAGACACACCACATCAACCTACTTCACACATGTGAATATACACACAGACACACATCAACCTTCTTCACATATGTGAATACACACAGATACACATCACACCTACTACACACATGTGAATATACACAGACACACCACATCACACCTACACACATGTGCACACAAAAGCAGCTGATTTGTTTGGCCCTTAGTCCTGCAAGATCTCACTGTGAGGGCTACTGTCATGGGTCATTATGTATTATGCATTCATATTTATGCTTGTCAGGCTTTTTAAATAAGCATAATTCAAACCTCTGGAAGTTTAAACAAATAACTCCTCCCATGTATCTGATAGTTTATTTTGGTCTAGTCTAAGATCTGCAAACGCTTAAAATCGTTTTGGCTGTGGAGATGGCTCAGTGGATAAAACACTCCCTGCTCAAACTCCAGTGTCCAAATCCAATCTCCAGGTGCATGGAAAGACGCCAGAAGCCAAGGGGGCTTCTGTAATACCAGCATGCTGCATGTGGACATTGACAGGATGGAAGATGTCAACAGGAGAATATTCTGGAAGCTCCAGGACTGTGGAACAAAGAATAGCAGAGTGACAATGT
Source organism: Zapus hudsonius (assembly GCA_004024765.1). Taxonomy (NCBI): domain Eukaryota; kingdom Metazoa; phylum Chordata; class Mammalia; order Rodentia; family Dipodidae; genus Zapus; species Zapus hudsonius. Next base: position 47,428 of record PVHP010009190.1, read on the forward strand.
AGGGTGAGAAACCCAGCCTCAAATGAGGAAGAAAGGCCAGGACTGACTGAAAACTAGTCCTCACACGTGCCATGGCACCTGCATGCCCTAACATGTTCTCATTCTCTCTCTCTCTCTCTCTCTCTCTCTCTCTCTCTCTCTCTCTCTCTCTCTCTCTCGAACATAAAGGTACACACACACACACACATAGATTTTGTTTGTTTGTTTTTTGAGGTAGGGTCTCGCTCTAGCCCAGGCTGACCTGGAATTCACTATGTAGTCTCAGGGTGGCCTCAAACTCACAGCGATCCTCCTATCTCTGCCTGTTGAGTGCTGGGAATAAAGGTGTGTGCACACATAAAACTTTTAAAATTAATACAGAAATTAATGGGAATTAACAGTTGGCTCTCAAAGGTATTTCAGAGTTTAACATAAATCCATTCAATCCAACATCTCTGCTACTCTATGAAAGTTAAATAGCTAATAACAGTCAGGTATAGTGAGCAAACAGGTAATCAGGATTTAGGAGATGCAGGTAGGAGGATCAGGAGTTCAAGGTGATCCATGGGTGACAAAGCAAGTTCAAGGGCAACCTGGGTAATAGTGCATTACAAGAAGAGGCCACAATCATGGTAGATAATAGCACTAGGAAAATTTATTAACTTCTCCCCAGCTTCAGCAGTTAGGTATGGTCATGTGACTTACTAACACAACTACTGAGTGTAACTTCAGAGCAGAAGATTTATTAGCTGGTGTATGACTTACCATTTCCTCTTTCCTTTATTTGGAAGTAGGTAACTGAGACCTCACTCAGCTTGGGTCTCTAAGGACAGCCACACATAGCAATCTCAGTGGACATGTAGCAGGAATAACACATGATATTCTGTGTGTAGGTAACAGTTGTCATGATAGTCTAAGTTAATTTATTGTCTCTCTCACACACACATATATATATATACACACATGTTAACATAAATAGAGGTTTTTAAAGCTGGGGCAAACACTGTGACTAAACTCGAAATGAAGGAAAGAAAGACAGAGGTATAGTTTCTGGGCTTCGAACTATGGAGAGACATGTTGCGTATAAAATCCGCCCATCTCTAGTGCCACACCGAGTTTATTCTACCAGTGCCACACGGAGTTTAGTATTACTATCACTTTATAAGGAAGCAGGCTAGTCACACAGTTGGCAAATGAAGTGGAGGAGATTTGAATTTCAATCTGGACAATGTCAAAGACTGTGCTTGCTTCTCTCAAAAGGCTGTTTTCCATCTTCATTGAGTATTTTCCACACTAATTTCTTTCCTTTTTTTTTTTTCAAGGTAGGTTCTCACTTTAGGTCAGGTTGAACTGGAATTCACTATGAAGTCTGCAGAGTGGCCTCAAACTCACAGCAATTCTCCTGCCTCTGCCTTCTGATTAAAGGCCTGGGCCACCACCCCCAGTTTGTACACTAATTTCTAATTCCAGGGTAACAGGTGATTTGAAATCTCATCTAATACTCTCCTTGCATGTTCAAATAAGCTTATGATATACTGTCTTATGGATAACTCTGGATTCAGATCAGATTATATTTTTGTCATTTCATGAAAATGGTGGAGATGAGCTGGGGAGATGGCTCAGGGGTTAAAGCACTTGCTGGAAAGCCTGAAGAGCCGAGTTCAAGTCTCTGCTACCCACATAAAGCCAGATGCACAAAGGGGTGCATGCATTTGAAGTTTGTTTTCAGCACACCCATTCTCTCTGTTCTTTCTCTTCCTTTCTCATCTCTCTGATTGCAAATAAACAAAATTTTTTAGAAAAAATGACTGGCATGACATGTGAAATTATCCTAAACTTTCAGGAAAACTGCATAAGTCACCAAAACCTTGTCACATTTGAAAGGAGCCTGCTGGCTAATTGGGTCAAATGGTCACCTTCTCACCATTTTGTTTTTCAGGGGTTATGGGAGCTTGAGTTACACTTGAAATTGGAAACAAGCAATGCAAGCCTACTGAATTTCTGGAGGACTTATACAAAATAAATCACTAGCCTACCTTACTCAATTTTGTTTAATCTTAAAAAACAACTTGTTTGTAGACCTGTGCAAGCAAGAAGCAAGGTGAGGGCCACTTAGCTTCCTCTTGAACCCAACCTTGTGGCCATGGAGACTAAAGGATACGGAATTTTCCAGCAAGCAGAACTATCACTATATACTCTGTCAACTTCTGCCATTCCAAGTGGGATTCACTAATTCCCAAGAGAACTGTTCATTTTTCATTCTAAGTGGTGAATTTTTATTTTGTTTGACCTGTTGCTCATTTACTATTCAAGTTGGATATGCTAGAAAACTGGTCTTTTCTAAAAATATTTTTACTTATGAGAGAGAGGGAGATAGTGATAGTGTATGTGTGTGCCAGGGCCTCCTATCACTGAAAATGAACTCTAGACACATGGGTCATTTTGTGCATCTGGCTTTACATGGGTACTGGAGATTCGAACACAGGCCATTGAGTTTTGCAAGCAAGTGCCTTTAATTGCTGAGCCATTTTTCCATCCCTGGACAGCTGATATTTATGCTTATCAGTCATCATAACTTGACAAGTCACATCTGAAACCATAAGGAAGCCTGTTACTTTGTATGCTAATTTAAAAAAAAGAACATGTCATGCAAAGACTGTAGGTTACAGCAGTAATGGGTTAGAGGTTAAGATTTTCTTTTTGAGAAGAGACTGATTATATTCTATACTGTAAAAATAAGAGATTGCATCATTTGTTGAAAATTTTAGAAATAAGAAAGTTGTGTCTTTGCCTTAGCTTTCACCTATAGAATTCTTTCCTTTCTTGTCTGCTTAGCTCATTTAGCAAGCTTTTTTAAGTTCTAAAATAGAAGCTAACCCTACTGGGCTTAATAGTTGTGTTTACCATGCTTGTATGTCTCTGTGTGTGTGGAGGCCAGAAAACAATCTCAGTAATGCCATCAACCACCTTTGAGAAAAGGTCTTTTATTAGCTCTGAACTCACCAATTAGGCAAAATTAGCTGGCAAGCAAGATCTAGGGATCTTCCCTAGTGCTGGGATTACAGACAGGAACCATCTTCCTGGCATTTTGTGTGGTACTGGGATCAAGGCAAGCACTTTACTGACATGTGGTCCAGGATTTGACGAAACTAATCTGGCAAAGAAATTTTTCTGGAATTTTGGGATTGGGACTCAGAAAGATAGTTTGCAGCACGGGTAGGCTAGAACAGGTAAACAGAGAGCCACTGACACAAGTTGGCTGGGTTAATACAGCAAGAGGGGAGAGCTGGCCACCACAAAGAACAAAGCAGCCCATGAGATAGGAATGATGGCAAGCAACTGACAAGCCTGTCCATCGTTTCCCAACAGCCTCTGGGAAGCATTAGTCCCTTGTGAGGCCTGGTAGGATTTCTGCTTTTGGGTTGGTGAACTATATTTACATAAAGCACTATTTACATTAAAGTCCTATTTTCATTTCCAAGTGGGAAAAAAAGAAACGATATTTCAAAACTAGAATTATACAATGATTTTATGTTAGTTTTTCTTCAATTATGCAAAAATATTATAACTACATAGCATTAGTCAAATCCCACTTCTCTAATCAAAGTTCGCTACAACATGAGATAGAAGAGTATACAGAATGGTCTTCCCCAATCTATGATAAAGGCCTATTGAATCACAGCAGAGACCCTTTTCATGAAAATATAGGCCTCAGTAGGCATGGCTTGCTGCCATTACAACTTTCTAGCTGGTTTCCTTTTTAAGTCATTACATACAGAATGTCTCCATAGGGAGCCTCTTTGGATTTAGTGAACCTAGTAAAGAATGATGGAAAATTTGGGCTTAATTCTACTTCCATATTAAAGTTTTAAGTTACTTTAAGAGTATTGTTTGGACATAAAGGAGTAAAAGAGTCTGATTCTTAGGTTGGGCTGGGAGACGGCTCAGTGGTCAAAGGCAATGCCCCATGTTCACAAAGTGGCACATGTACCTGGAGTTTGTAGTGGCAAGAGGCCCTGGCATGCCCATTCATTCTCT
>PVHP010009191.1:0-50891 GCA_004024765.1 Zapus hudsonius
TCCTCGGTTTCTGAGGTGCATTCCTGCTCTGACCAGCTTCTTTTCTCCTTTAGAGACAAGACCCTGTGTCCTGGGACGAAACCTTTGTGAATCTGTCCAGAAGTGTGATAGAGACCAGATACACCCTGTTGCCCTATCTCTACACGTTGATGCACAAGGCCCACACGGAGGGCACCACTGTCGTGAGGCCGCTTCTCCATGAGTGAGTGTCTGTCTAGCTGGAATGTCTGCATAGTTTATTTACCCTGTAGGGTGGCAGTTGATGAAAACAATTCCACATTGAAGACATGAAGCCCCTTTGTCATGAGCTCTACTGTCAGAGAGCATACTTTATCCCTCATTTTTTGCAGAGTGTTATAGATACTACAGGTTGAGTGAAAGGCTATTTATTGAGTGAAAAAGCTTTTGAAGTGATACAATATATAGAACAGCAAAATTTCTTTCTTATTTTACATTGCAAAGACCTCTTCATTTTTGTAGTAGTTATGTAGACCCAGGCCAAAATATGTTAAAGTCATCAGTGAAGGTGTTCCGAGGAAGAATAAGGACAACTTTATATTTCAAATGAGCCATGGTACAGGATATGCAAATACTGAGGTGGGAGAGAAGTCTGTGGGATTGCAACTTCCACACCAGCTTCTTTCAAGCCCCAGATTGTGATCCACATTACCAAAAAATTGAGAACACCATCTCAGGAGAAAATAAATTATGAGATTTATTTTGGACCTAGTTAAGATAGGAAGGAGGGAAAAACAAAGCAGGAAGTTTCCCAAGCTAAAAGTATTTCTCCCCCTTTCAAGGTGGCAAATGGGAAGGGAGCCTGGGAAACTTCCCTTCTTATAGGGAGAAGTGAAGATGGGGTCCAGGGGCAGGGAGAGAGGCTTGCACAGCTGACTCAGGTCCACATATATGAATCAGGTATCCAACTAGAATGAGCCTCATTCTCAGGCTCAAGTGGGTAAGAAGGGACCTGATTGGTTGGTGGGCTGGAGGCTAAGGAAGGGACAGCTCACAGGTGCTAAGCCCAGAAAAAGTCTAGAGAAGCAGAAAGCTGAAGCTGCAGTTGTTGCTTTGAGCCATCTGGGTTGAGACTGAATCAGGTGTGAGTTTTAATCCTGTCAGGGCAGACTAGATGTCATCTGTGTTTCTGTGGGCCAGTTTCTGGCTAATTACCTACCAAGAGAAAGCTAATTTGCTCCTACACCATATCCATGTTTTATAGGTACAGGCATATTTAGATCTCTGCTTTAGTTTGGGAGACATGACTTGTAAGAAATGGGGTCTACATGACGATTAAAATTCTAATATAGACAGCCCACGGAGGAGGATATACAACTGATCAGGGACGGGGAGGGGGGGATTGGGGAATTCGGGATAACAACGCATGGTTTGCCCACTAAATAATGTAACTCATTATGGACAATAAATATATATTAAAAAAAAATTGGGTGAGAGTACAGATGCATAGGAGGCCGTTCAATTTCTGACTTGAGTTTGAACTTGAGGATTTCTTCAGGGCTGTGGGCTAGGGCCCTTTGGGGATCTGACTGTGGCACCTTTATTTTCCCATCCAGGTTTGTGACTGACAGAGAGACCTGGGATATAGACAGACAGTTCCTGCTGGGTCCAGCCTTCCTGGTCAGCCCTGTGCTGGAGCCTGTGAGTACAAAGACCTCTGAGGATGGAGGATCCCAGGTTCAGTGCAGGGTTGGAGGATAAGGCTGATATGTGGGGGATCCTGAGACATTGACTCTCATTCTCCTTTTTCCTTCTTTTTCTTATAAAAAGTCCCTAAACATTAGACTTTCTCTAGGCAATTACATACTAGAGGTGAGGATAGAACACCCATGGAGCCCTGGTACCAGAGCAGGGGCTTCTCTTGTGATAGATTTAACTCCCAGTTCTGATAACTTGTCTCATTGATCTACACATGAATATCCTCTCCTATTAGTTTTCTCTTCTCCAAATTGAAACAATGCTATGGACAAGGTATGGAGATGTTGAGGATTTTTGTCATTCTGGTTTTAGACAAAACTGCAAATACATCCATTTTCTTCCACCTATTCATGTTCTTTCAATTTTTCTTTTTAAAATATTTAAAAAATTTATTATTTATTTTCAAGGAGAGAGACAGAGAGAGAGTGAGAGAGACAGAAAGAGTGTGAGAGAGAGAAAGAGAAAAAGAGAAAGAGACAAAGAAAATGGGCCTCTTGCCACTGCAAATAAACTCCAGATATATGCACCACTATGTGCATCTAGCTTTACATGGGTATTAGGGAATTAAACCCGAACCATCAGGCTTTGCAAGCAAGTGCCTTTAACTGCTGAGCCATCTCTCCAGCCATCTGAATTTTTCTTAGAGCCATAAGAAATGAACCTTCAATTCTGAGGCCGTTTAGGCTGGCTGGGACCCTGAAAATATAAAGCAGGAATGTCCTAGGGCTTACTTTTACAGTCTCCACTGATCTCTGGCCTAGTTTGATTTTCCAAAAACAACCTGAGCCCTTCCCTAGAGTGGGGTGGTCTGCTTTACAAGAAATTCAGTCTAATCCTGGAACTGTGGTTGGTCAGGCTTAACTTCCGGAGCCAGTCTAGCCCTGACCAATCAGCTGTCTCTCTGGCTGACCTGGGTCTGGAAACAGGAAATACCATCAAAAGTTTTATACAGGAGGAGGAGGAGGAGGCGGAGGCAAATTGTTCTCTCTTCCTCTCCCTTGGCTGGCTAGCTCAGACCCTGGTTCTGGTCAGCCCTCTGGCATAGCCTCATGGCTGTGGTGGGAAGGGCCTCTTCCGCATGCTGTGTTTTTTTTTTTTTCTCACTCATGGTGGGACTTTCTCCTTTCCTTCTCTTAGTCCAATAAAGTCTCTCTCTGACTCTTACCCTCTGGTCTATGAAATTCTTTAATTTCACAAGTCAAGAATCTGGAGTAATCTAAATTTGTAGGTGCATTGGTAACCCCCCCCCAAGCCCCATTACAATTCTAGGAATATTTTGAGCAGAACTTTCCCCTTTGGTTCTATGTCTTCAGATCTTCCCGTTTAAAGTTCTGCTCCATAGGACAGTTGAGAAGAAAAATAACCTCATCGTGCATTGAGGATAGAATCTTTCTTTCATTAAGTAAAATAAAGCGTGCATGGCCTGGTGGGAGCTCAAGCGGAAATAATCCCGTGACCATTCAAATTTTGCCAGAACTGCTGGTAAAACATTTGCTGTTTGGTTGTTACTGGTTAGCCCATTCTTTCTTCTTTAAAGAGGCCCTACAGAAAGCTAAAGTCTTTTTGTTACTTCCTCTAGGGATGATTAGGTTTCTGATTAAAACACCAGCTTTTTAATCCTCCTCTCATTTTACTGTACTTACAAAATCTTCTTCTGTTCCATAACCAAGAAGGGCTGGATGGTTCCATAAACCAAGGATGATTTTATTAACCTAAGTCCTACTCCTCTATGGAGGACACCTGTTTCAGTGAGGAGATTTCTTATAGTGTGTGTGTGTGTGTGTGTGTGTGTGTGTGTGTGTGTGTGTGGTGGTGGTGGGGGGGTCCGTAGCTCTCAGGAAATACCAAGGCTGTCACTGCTGTAAATCTGTTCCTATGCAGACTTGTTCTTCTCTCCTAGACAGCAGTGTTCACTTCCCACTCCCCATTTGTGTTTCATTTCAGAATGCCAGAAATGTCACTGCGTATTTCCCTAGAGCCCGATGGTATGACTTTTACACGGTAAGTTTTTAAAATGTGTATATAACATGGAGAATGGTAGAGTCCGAAGTCTTCAGATTTGACAGATCTCAGGACAAAGGCATGTTTTAGAAACCATGTGCTGTTGTCCTGGACAAATCACTTTTGATTGTGGCCCAAGTTTTGTCACTACACGTTGAAGTGAGACCAAGACCAGAGAATTTTGACCCATGGAGCATCTCACTTCATTGTGGCTTGAGGTGCTGCACTTGAGAGGCTATGGAAAGATTTGAGGTTTATGACTCAGGTCAGAGTGCAGCTGTGACCCATGAACAGGATAAGAAAGGCTATTGCAGAGGGCAAGATAAAGATGTCCTATGGGACAAGGTAAAGGTATCACATATAAAGGCCTATGGATTCAGACTGAAGACTATATAAATGAGTCTTTGTTTGGACATTTTCTGTGTAGCAGGTGTCTCTGGGTTACCTAGTGGGTGTGGCAGTGGGGCAGAAGGGAGTACTCTCCGTGAAATAGATGGTCGAGAATTACTGTTGTGGAGAGTGTGTGAAGAACCGACAAGAAGTGGTGATAATCATTGCTGATTGTCATTTCTCTGTGCTCTGTGACATAGAAACAGTGTGTAGCGAGGGTGGCTGGGATCCACACTAGACACTGATTGAGTGAGTATGTGCTGCAAACCTCCTCCAAAGACCAGGAACTCTCACACTGAGGCGGGCAGATGTAGAAAGTTAAATGGTGGTGACAGGTCATCAAGTTCAGGAAGGTGGGTGGGCTACCTGCTGAATGCCTTGCCAGGGAGTCCTCTTGCTCATCGCCTCCCTCCTCCTGCCCACAGGGTGTGGATATCAATGCCAAGGGGCAGTGGAGGACCTTGCCAGCTCCTCTTGACCACATTAATCTTCACGTTCGTGGAGGCTACATCCTGCCCTGGCAGGAGCATGCACTGAACACTCACCTAAGGTGAATGAAGGGATGAGGGTTTTTCTTTGCAGACCTGTACAAGAACCGTGAGCCCTCAGGCATTACTGTCAAGCGAAAAGCAGTTTTACTAAACATTGTTTTGGTTTGAACTTTTTAAAAGTTCTCAATTCTGAACACTTTTTAGGAGTCATTTTGGATATGTGTGTAAAATGATAGGTCTAAGAAGTTACCCATTCCAGGGTAAATAACCTTCCACCCATTAGCATGTAAGCAACTCTGTTTTAACTCAGTGAAGTTAAAAAAAGAGGAATGGAAATTTGATGTTGATTAATGGGGAAGAGGAAGGGTATTAATGGGTGAAGGATACAGGAGGATAATGGGTGGGGGATGAAGATCAAAATGCACTATATAAATGTACAAAAAAACCTCAAAAAAGGAAAAAATTAAAAATTAAAAAAGTGGCATTTGAAATAGAAATTAAAGTAGGGTGACTCATAATTTATGATCATTTTGAAAGACTATCCAAAATTTATTGGACTCCTAAAAATAACTGTTGGTGAGAAATTATAGTAGCCATAGGTGAGGCTGATTTTCCTTAAAGATTTATAAAAATTCTTGGGCCAGCTGTAACCAACATTAAGTAAATTTCATATTGGAAACCCTACTCCAGGATTTTCCATTTTTTTTCTTAAAAAAACCAAGTAAACTTTTGAGGCGGGTGTCATCATTGTCCCCATTTTGCATTTGAGGAAAGAAGGACTTTACAAAATCCGCCGCTTAATCAACCACAGAACTAGAAGTAAAGGGACAGGGTTTACTGAAACCCTCATGTGTCTCATGTCATTCCTCACAACAAGACCTTCATTTATTGACCTTCATGTGTTTAGGAAACAGGTCGTTACAAAAAAATTTTATGGCCTCAGGACTTTCCTTACAAAGAGGAAAGGAGAAAGCTTTCAGTTTAAAAGACTTATGGGAAAACTCTCCTCCACTCTTCTTGAATTCATTCATTCTGGGTATGAAGTCATTTAGCTGTGTGGATGCAGAAACAGAGCTAGTTCACATGTCCATTGAATCCAAGTCTTGATGATTTTCAATATCATGACCATGAAAAATTAGATACTCAGAGGACAAGGCATGAAAAAGCAAATTTATTGGAGGGAAAAAAAAGCCCAAAGTGTCAGGGCAAATATGCTTAGGATTCAGGCCTGCAACCAAAAAGAAAAAGAAATGGAACAAACAAACAAACACCTCCCCCCCCCAGAAAACTTAGGCTTTTTGATTTAGAACTCAGAAAGCCTGGCAGGTTTAGCAGTGAGAGTCTCTGAGCAACTGCTTGCAGAGAGGGACTTCAGGAGGTTTATGTACATTATCTCATTAAGGGGATATATATTCCTCCTATATCCTTAGTATGCCTATAGGTGAGGGGTGTCTCTTGGACATGTGTTAGACAAACTCAGTTGAATTAACTCTTGAAGGAGGGGACCATAATCTTATGTTTTGGTTCCTTAAAATGTCATGTCACCACCCAAGGCCAGAAGTAAAAGTCACATCAGCTTTCCCTCAGCAAAAGTCCTGATGCTTCTCTGTCCTCTTTCCTTTCATTTGGCCTTTAAAAATATTTTATTATTTGCAAGGAGACAGAGAGAAAGAAAGAGGGGGAGGGGAGAGAGGGAGAGAGAGAGAAAGAGAGAGAGAAAGAGAGAGAATGGGTACACCAAGGCCTCTTGCCACTGCAAATGTACTTCAGATTCATGCTTCACTTTATGCATCTGGCTTTACATAGGTACTGGGGAATCGTAAGGCTTTGCAAGCAACTGCCTTTGACCAGTGAACATTCTCTCCAGGCCCTTCTATGGTATTTTAAGTCCTGTTGAAGAGAAATTGTGATATTTTGCTTTCTAATGTTACTAGAGAAATGGGAGGTTGGGTCTGTCCTTCAAAGACCTACAAGTCTGCCTAGACACCTATCACAAGCCCCCACTCTTTACCCCCCAAACATTTACTTTTGTTCGATTGATTTTGTGGCCTGTGACCTTGGCTTTGTTTTGTTCTAATTCTTCTCTCCCTTCCCACTGCAGCCGCCAGAAATTCATGGGTTTCAAGGTGGCCTTGGATGATGAGGGAACCGCCAAGGGCTGGTTCTTCTGGGATGATGGGCAAAGCATTGGTAAGTAGAGGGTGCCTGGATTCATACTCACACCATAGATAAGGTTTCTAGATATCTAATATTCTAGCCTTTTCCATTTCCATGTGGAAACAACTTTGCCTTTTAAAATAGAGTCATTTGTTACTTCAGTGGTTATCTCCATGTTGTACATAATCCTTATGTCTATATCCATGATATTTACTTATGAATCTCTTGGCATTGCACAACTGTCCTACTGCACTATGGAATACTACAGAAGAAAGCTGGAGGGACAGTTTATTTGTTGCCAGCTGATATGAACTTTGATGAGGTTTATGGTCAATGGCACATCCCCTATTACATGATTCACTGTCCATAGCAGATAGTTTCTCTTTGCTGAGTCAAAACACTTGACCAGAAGCAGCTTCTGGGAGAAAAGCATTTATTTCAGGCTTATGGGTTTGAGGGAAAGTTTCATAATGGTGGAGGAAGCTGCCTCACTTCATCATCTATCTGAGCAGAGACAGAACAGTAAGAACGAGCTGGCTCTCAACACACAGTGGGCTGGACTAATCAACCCTGAGGTGCATCTTAGAAATACACCTCCTCCAGCAAGGCTCCACCTGCCAGAGTTTCTACCAGCTGAGCAATTAAACAGAAAGTTTAATCACAAATATTTGAAGCTATGGATGACACTTTTTGTTCAAGCGACCACACTACCATTAAGAAAATGTGAATGTCTTGGAACTTTCCAGTGTTTGCAGGAATTGGTAAATTGCCAGGAGGATGACTCACAAGTCCTTAGCTATCTCTGCACTGGTGTGATGCAGTAGAGCATCCACAGAGAGAGGGCTGCATGGCTTTGTCTGTCTCATACAGTCTTAGGCATATGTGGTATTGAGCATTTAAAATGTGACAGGTGCATCTGAGGAATTGAAATTAGATATTTTATTTGACTGTAATAAATTTAAATTCACATAGCTGTGTTTTCTTGGTGGCTTCTTCCTTGGGCAGCATTAGTTCTAGAGGATAGCCAGTGGCCACTGGTACGGTAATGAGGAAGTGAGAAAGAGGCTAACATACAGAGGAGAGAGAGAGGAAGCCCCCAGGTGGGGAGCAGAACTGGATGGAGTGCCAGACACAAGCCCTTGACTAGTTCAACTTCCACAGGCAAACTTCCTGCTCATCTTACGATGATGAATATGTTAAGAATAACAGCTTTCTGTTTTTTCAATTTTTCTGGAGAACACATTGAAAAAAAGAAAAACTGCCCATTACCTCTCAAGATAAACCTACCAAGGCATGTGTATATATGTGTACATGTTTATATGTGTACATCTAGCAAAAAGAGTCTGAAAATTGAGGTGACTGCGAAGATATTTGAAAAAAACCCCACAAGAATTAACTTATTGACTTAAGAAGGGAATTAAGAAGAAACATATTAGGTGACTCAATAGACTCGTTCCAAGCATCCTGGGTCCAGTTGGGTGTGGGTGTAGGACCTGACTAGTCCCCATAATGAGGACTAACATTACAAACTCAGCTCCGTAGAGAAGCAATGTAACACAAGAGTAATCAATATTCCCTCAACTAAGACAAGTGGGCAGCTAGGATTCTGTCACATAGACCCAGGTTATATCTACCTTGTTTTATTCGCAGACACCTACACGAAAGGTTACTACTACTGGGCCAAGATATCTGTCAGCCAGGTGAGTATGATTGGCACGGTGGAGGGAGGAGGGAGTTTTGCTGGCTTAGCAGGATGCTGGGTATCATAAGGCTACAAACTACCTGCTCGGATCTCTTACTGCTCATCCTTCCCTTCCTCCTGGTGTCACATGGACATTGTCTATGCTCCCAGGAATTTCCGTGAATGAATCTCCTCATGCGTTGTCAGTAACATTTTTCAGTTTACCATTTCACAGGTGGAGAGGCTCTGTGTTATCCAGCCCTCCTCCCTTGGTAGCCTCAGAACGCTCTGCACATGTGACTTGTCAATATGCAGAATGCGTTTTTCTTGATAGGTGAGCCTAGAACTCTCCAGTAGAGTTCAGGGCAGTGCCAGAGACCCTGAAGGTATTTGTCTCTAAAGAGTGTCTGGGACTGGTGATGGGCATAAAGGAGCCGAAGTCATAACTGTTATTATCTGATAACAGAAGATGTTCACACAGGTTGTTTCACTTATGATCTACAGTTGTGCCTGAAAAAATTGTGAAAAATATTTAACCAATTTTGATCATTTTTCCTGCTTTATTTTTCAATTGGACAGAATATATTGCAGACACATGTAATTCATAACAATTACATCCATGGTACAGAGCCTTTGTATCTGGGCTACATTGAAATCTGGGGAGTGGGCAGTACTCCCATTAGCAGTGTGACCATCTCTACGAGTACCACAGATATACCAGTACCCTTCGACTACAACTCTACAACACAGGTTTGTGACCACTACAAAGTGCAGTGGTGTTTCCCAACCCCTGCGTGCTGTGTGCTATGCCTTTCCTGGTTCTAAATCCCCCAGGAGCCACCATGTCCAGGGTCATACACGGGCGGCATGGAGATGAGGTTTATTATTTGTAACTGGGAGTAGATGCTTACGTTTCACATTCATCTTAGCCTACAAAACTAAGTGAAGGTTTATCTTTAGAGTTTCACTCTGTCTCTGAGATCAGACTCAAGAAAAGTTGAACTACTGAATCTCATCAAGTATAAGGTGCTATCAGAAAAAATGTCACTCCATTATTTCATGTGCCACACAGAAGGGAAAAAAAAAACCACCAGAATGACAAAACTGTGAAACAATGCTTTGTTTCACTCATTTAAAAACATTTTAACTTTAGAGGAAGCTCTTTGAAGCAAGCATCAGTGGACATAGAGTTTTATTACTGATAACACAGAAGAAAATATTGGGTGAGCATAGATGATTCTTCTTCATCAAAGTAATTTTAAGTACAACAAAGTAAAACATCTTAACCAATGTGTTATACATATCTTATTATTTAAATGTGTTTTCCAATATTTTAATTTCATACCTTATTTATTCATTTATTTATTATTATTCAAAAGAAAAATGTGTGATACAAATCACTTAAGATATTACCTCCATCTTTCTAAGGTGTTGTGATTCAACTTTTCATAAAAATTCTGTGAGATTTTTTTTCCAAGTCTTTAAACATGCTTTATCCAAGTTTCACCCCATTGCTCTCTTGATCTTGTTACATATTCCTTTGTAAAAACAATCTTTAGATGGTTAGCAGTCCATCCACATACAATACTCATCACAGCAATGAACCTCCCGCATGCAGAGACAATGGCAATCATGCCGTGGTGCTTTCCAGGCTCACGGGCTGTTTTTTCAAGTCCTGCACTGATTTCATGAACGTTAAATTTGAAACCATGAGGTTCAGGGCAGTGTTGAGCTCCCGCCATCTGCCATCCTGATGAGAACTGGACGGGTTCTTCCTGTGAACTAACTTACTTTCTTTCTTTTCTTTCTTTCTTTCTTTCTTTCTTTCTTTCTTTCTTTCTTTCTTTCTTTCTTTCTTTCTTTCTTTCTTTCTTTCTTTCTTTCTTTCTTTCTTTCTTTCTTTCTTTCTTTCTTTCTTTCTTTCTGCATGTGAAGCCTTTCTGATGTCAAGACACGAAATAAACGTTTTTGTTCAGTTTTGTAAATTTTAAATATTGCCTCTTTATACTCCCAACTTTATCAAACACTTCTATCATCAGATGATTTTTATACTGTGAGGGATTAGGAAACACCCTTCTCACCTGAACATACAAGGCTACTTGGAATCAATGCAGGTTTATTTAGTACATTGCACGCGGTGTGATTCAATGAGTCGTACCGAGTTTGTTTGTGTGCAGGATATTTCAGACATCAAGTGCCCAATACCTTCTTGTTTGTTTGTTCCCACTAGGTGTTAAGCATCAATGTGACCAGCAGACACTTCAGCCTGCATATTTTCAGATCACTGACATGGAATATCTCTTAGTGAATTTTTAAAGTAGGATACTACTGGGAACAGTTCTGATACTACTTACACTTCTTGCTAACAAAATTATATTGTACATTTTAATTGTTTTATGCCCAATATGGACATAATATTTTGCTGATGTTGTTATATATTTTGTCTGATAATCTTAAAGGTAAAATCGATGGTGTCTCTATGTGATTAATATGGTACATAGGATTCATCATAGAGCATTCAGTGAAGGTGAAGTGGGTCTATGCCAAAGTGTATATGTATGTGTATGATTGTACAAGGAGTTTCACTCCTTCTCTGAAGACACATCAGAAAGCTTGCCATAGCATGTCCTGGCCTTGAAGCTAAACAACAATTTAAGAAGTATCCAGAAAGAACTTCTGCTAGTTGGTTATAGAGGAGAATGTTATGCTGAGAGAATGAT
Organism: Zapus hudsonius; assembly: GCA_004024765.1. Classification (NCBI taxonomy): domain Eukaryota; kingdom Metazoa; phylum Chordata; class Mammalia; order Rodentia; family Dipodidae; genus Zapus; species Zapus hudsonius. The sequence goes on from PVHP010009191.1 coordinate 11,157, forward strand.
GCAATGAAAAGAAGACAAACACCTGTAACTAAGCAGGAAAGATGCCAGGGAACAGAAGACAGCCACAGAAGGTGGATAATTACCAGGGAAGGCAGCCTCATAGGGAGGAGAAAGGGAGAGTCCGTTCACTTGAAAGAAAAGAGAAAATGAGTTAAAAAAAAAGAGTCTATGAGAATAGGACAAGAATGAGATTAAGTATGTGAAGCCGAAGGAAGGGGTTGCGTGTAAAAAATAAGTTATTTTCACAGAAATGTATTCTGAAATGTATAAATCTTGTATCTTGACCCTACCTCATGTATATAACAACACTTCACACAAATATACACAATTTATATGTCACAAAAATAAAGTGAATTTGCAAGAGATTTTGAATTCTGTGATTTTTTTTTTTTTTTTTTTTGGTCTTAGTAACCTCACTTCAGACAGATCGGGCTTCCTAATGTCAAACACACTCTTGTGAATTGGTCTTTCTGGTTCTCGGTGGCATCAGAGCTCTTGCAGTTTAAGCCAGTAATGGGTTGCAGTTCTTAGCCGTCTCTCTGGATATATATCTGCAGTGACACCCTCTTAAGTTTTATGGGTGGAAATGTACGCTTGGGTTGTTTGGTCATCACAGCAGTTGCTATATGTGGTAAAATACCAACTCTGGCAAAAACGGAAGTTGCAACGCTATTGGTTAAAACACTACTTAAAAAAGTAATGAAAATGGAATCACAACCATGAGAATCACTTGAAAAAAAAAACGTGAGAACCTTGTTAACCTCCCTCAAGTAACTCAAGATTAGGTTACAATGACATAAGCCTTATTTACTTCATATTTCAGAAACCTCATGCTGCCAACAGTTGAAATCTGGTCTGACTCTCCCTAAGTGAGAAGTTTCCAATTAAGATAAATTGGTGCAAATATTACAAATCTGACATAGTAACACGAGATGTATTTTATTATCAAATTGAATAAAAGTACCTGTTAGTGGAACCCATAATGTCATAGTTTCAATGTAGTTATCAGATTAAATATATTGAGATATCCTCTATAATCTTTACTTTGGTATGGAAATATCTTTGATTCCATTTTTGAAAAGTATATCACTGCTACAATTACTATGTCATGTTGTTCGTAATCACCGTCTCTGGATATGCTACATTTCTCATAGAAATTAGTGAATTTAAGATTTTTTTCTATCTCTGCTCACAGAGTCCCTGAGTTATTCCCACAGAGCTCTGGGCACTGTAGATTAAGTACACTGGATTCAGGCATGTCAGTTGGCTCTCAGGTTTGGGTCTCCTGGGGTGTCAGGTCTATTGGGTATTGCTATCCTAAGTGTTGGCCAGTGTCTTGGGTCTCTTCAATTCACTGTTAATTTTGTGAAAATTTTACATATTTATGGCCTACAGCATAATGTTATGAAGTAAGTATGCAATATGAGATGGTTAAATAAAGCTGGTCTCCGTTTACATGACTTCACATATTTATTTCTTTGGGGTAACAACACTTAAAAATGACTCTGAATTGTTAAGCAAAGACATGCAAAACTTTTCTTTAGAAGTAGAAAGGCAGCTCTGGGCTAGGAGTTGGATTGGGGGCTCCCTTGATTTCTCCAGAGGAGAGCATACCTGTATGCTGTATGTAGGGCTACCTCGGCCCTTCCCATCATAGGTGCCTGGGTCACTAGTCAGGGCATTTTATGCTGCACTCATTTTGTTGAATTAATGTCTTTGAGTAAGTATATACATTGTATGAGCAAATCTTGTGAAGGTGTCCCCGTTTCTCTCCTTTCTGTCCCCTACCCACTGGGGTCCTTCCTTAGTGCGTATGCTGGATCTGTCCACAGGTTAGAGGGATTTCAACTGCACCCGAGGTAGCCAGATTTTCTTCCCCCTTTATACTGTGCTCATTTGAGGGAGAAAACTCAGAAGCCATCTCTCAATGGAGTCAACAGACTGTCCTATGGAATCAGGATTCCTCATTTTCAAAATGATGGTGATGTCTGTGAAACTGTATAACTCTTTCTTGTGTTAAGTGAAGATAGGAGACTCACAGTGTTTTGACTTCCCCCCACCCCCAACCTCAGTCATTCACTCATTTATATACTGGAATCCCATTTAAAAATGTGTGTATTTATATCTCATTTATCTTATATATCTACATCTATCTATCATCTATCTACCTATATATCATAAATCCTTGGACCTTTTGAAATTAGAACTTATTTCTGTTCCTAAAAATTTTTGAGAATCCCAAGATATTTTGTTCATGGGTTATATCTGTTGAGGTTTCTCATACTAAAAACAAACAATGGGAGAAAAGAAAAAAGGAAATAAGATCTCAGAACCTGATAGATGATGATGTCATATTGAAACCCATCATTTTGTACAATGAATACTTGTAGAGAGAAAAAGTAATCTGTATTTTACAAAGCAAAAAGGTTCAGAAAAGTTGCACTATTTTACACATTTGTAAATCTCTTTTCAGTCTGGCTCAATAGAAGGAAGATACATTCTTATATCTACATCCTGTCTTTTGTGATATCACATTATGCCATCTATGAAGAACATTAGCTGTATGAGGAGGACAGTGTCTTAGCATTTTCTGTGTCACTATGACCAAAATAGCAACAGAAACAGCTAATGGGAGGAAAGGATTATTTTGGCCCATTGTTGCCAAGGGATTCCAGTCCACAAGGGCAAGGAAGCTCATGATAGTGTAAACGTGAATAAGATATGGCTCATGTGGAAGGAGTGAGCATCGCATTCAAAGGCTTGCCTTCATTCATTCTCGTTCACCAGGAAGGCCCCCCTTTTAAAGGATCCATGACCTTCCACATAGTACCACAAGCTTGGGACCAAGCATTTGAACCATGAGCCTATTAGGGACAATTCAGATTCAAACCATAACAGATGAGTGAAAATTTTTCTTTGTATTTTTGTGAAAATAGTTTTATTTAATAGTCCCCCTAAAAGCATTTCAGGGATGCCAGAGATTGGTCCATGGACTTCACTTTAAGAACCATCTAACCATCTCATTTAGAGCCATATATATATATATATATATATATATATATATATATATATATATATATATATATATATATATATATATATATCTGAAGCTACTCCAGGGTAGCCTCTGTCACATGTTCACATCTAAGTACTGGTCCATGGTTACTGTTCTCCTTGTTTTCATATTCTCTCTTCTCCAAGGGCACAAAATTTAAGTATCTTTTTCTTGCTATGCTAAAATAAAAGAAAATTTCCAAGGCTTTTCACTTAAATAAGAAGAAATTTGTTCCTTTTCTTAATATCAATATCCTTAATAACATTAACTGGCCTATGAACCTACAAAATATGATCATTATTGTGTTTGGGAGATGTTGTCACAGTTGTATCAATATTCTCTTATTCTTGTCATTACAACTGTATCATTGAGAGTTTTACATTGGCCTTGAGAATAGTGGTCTGAAAGCAAAGGATTTTTGACCTGATGATTCCAACCCTAGGCTCACTTTGATAACTCTTTAACATATACTGATAATGTTAATTACCTTTTTCTTGATGACCTGAAAATGGAAGATACTAGATCGAAAGCTTATCTCTTCATTTCACAATGTTTCTGTTTTTTTCACTGGTCAGCTTTAGCATGTCATCCAATATCTTGCAGTGGGTTGGTGAAATTAGCCATTTTCTGAACATTAGTGAATGTTAGTAAATTCGTTATAAATTATCTGGGATTGCGTGTCACCATTGCAACACGAATAGTGTTACAAATGAACATGACATGTAGGGGTTAAGAATGAACACTCATGCAAAAATAGGATATTGTGTAACAATAGATCCTCTTGCTTGAACTTTGGCCAATATATATTCCCAATTCGAAATGAGTTTTAGGTGTATTTCCCTCTCACAAAGGCTACCTTGTACTGTCAAAAGATAAGGTGTATGTGTCATTCCAGGAGTTCATAAGTACAGAAAATTGAACTTCCTGTGTGTATGTGTGCATAGAATTACCCACACACTGAGCATGGGAAGCAAAACAAAGGACTTGCAGACGCCAAAAACAGAACCACTTCAAGCTTGGGCATTAAGGGGAGAATGGGTGTGTACAATATTACTGCCACCTTGGCAGGCAGTTTCCCAAGAGAGACTCAGCAATTCTGTTCCTGAGTATCTACCCTGAAGAAATGTGTTGTCTTTGGGAGATGTTGCCACAGCAAAACTTACACATGCGTGCTCAGAGCAGCATTGTCCTGGGCTCCATCCACACAAACAGCCCTGAGGTTGTCACCAGATGAGTGAATAAATGAAATACGGTGTATCCCTGTGGTGGATGTTAGACAGATAAAGAAAGGAATGAAGTGCCAATACCTGCTACAGCACAGTTGAATCCTACAAACTGTATATCAAGTAAAAGAAGCCACACACCAAATGACAACAAACTGTATGATGGATTCTAATTATATGAAATAGATAGAAGAGATAAATCCATAAACACATAATGATTAATGGCTGAAAGGCTGGGGATCTAGGGAAATGAAGTGTGACCACTAATGAGTATACTACTTCTTGGTGGGGAGGAAATGCTGTGAGATTAGATGGAACTTTCTAAATATATTTTTATTCATTCATTTGCAAGCAAAGAGTAAGAGAGACAGAAAGAGAGAGAGAGAGAGAGAGAGAGAGAGAGAGAGAATGGGTGTGGAAGGGCCTACAGACACTGCAAAGGAATTCCAGGTGCATATGACACCTTGTACATCTGGCTTACTTGGGCACTGGGGGATTGAACTCAGGAAGTTAGGCTCTGGAGCCATCTCTCCAGCCCTAGACAGAACTTTTGATTGTGCAACTTTATGAGTACATTGAAATCTATTGCACTGTGACTCTAAAGTGAAATGTACAGCCTATGTGGTACAGGGAAAGACCCAGTATACCTTGAGTGAGACTGGCCACCTTTGTTCTCAGCACATCTGTTAGCTGCATGCCTAGTACTTAGTATAAGATGCACTGGGAACATCTCCCTACCATTGTGGAGTCCACTAGGTCCTTGATTTTCTACATTTTCTTCTGGATTTCATCACTCATACACATATCTCATCAGCTCTTATCAGCTGAGTCCAGGCCCCTTGCCTCTATAATGGCAGAAAGAGAGCCTGTAATGAAAACTTCTAGTCTCTTCTTGAGGATGTGGTGGTTTGAATCACGTGTCCCCCAGAAACTCCTGTGTTCTGAATGTTTGTCCCCAGCTGATGGCAATTTGGGAGAGGGAGCCTTGCTAGAGGAGAAGCGTTGTTGGGGTCAGGCTTAGGGGTGTTGTAGCCAGCTTCCCCTTACCAGAGTTCAGCTCACTCTCCTGCTGATCTTGCCCACCTGATGTTGGCCAGGAGGTGATGTCCAGCCTCTGCTCATGCCATTCTTTCCCCTGCCACCGTGAAGCCTCTCCTCAACACTGTAAGACAAAATAAAACTTTCCACCCATCGCTGCTTTTGTTAGGTGATTTGTCCCAGTAGCAAGAAGGGAACTGCAGCAAAAAGGAAGAAATCTCAGGGAAAGAAATTCTGTAAGTGTAAGACCTATGCTGAGCAGTCAGTGGGCAGGAGAAATCACCACCAGAGCTGTCTTGCTACTTCGAGGTCATACATTTCTGCCTCAATGGTGTTCGGCTGATATAGAATCATTGGGGGAAAGACATTTGAATGAATGAGAAACTGAATTAAGGAAAGAGAACTTTGGAAGATAAAAGTTGAGACGATGAGGACAAAGCAAGAGCTACTTATTCTTTTCCTCTCTTATCCAGCAATAGCTAGACATTTGCAAATATCTATGGCTATAGTTAGGAGTGTTAAGCACTGGAGACAAACCATGAAATAGGTGGACAGAGCCTTGCTCTTGATTTTTACATGGGCAGATAAGCAAGCATATGCTGTGTGACAAGGGAAGTAATAAGATATGAACAGGAAATACAAAGCAGGGACAGCTATTAGGAAAAAAAAACCCTAAATTCATTCTCTGTCTTTTTTTTTTTTTTAACAAATGGAGCTTTCTTTTGTCATGGGGAGAGAAGGGACTCTTTTATAGTCTTCTGGGAAATGCACTCCCCTCCTCCAATTGCTGCGATTTTTATGGGGCAGTAAATCGATCCTGGTAGAAGCTGACTCTATTAGCCCAGTAACCTTTGCTCAGTGCTCCTTGGGAGTCATTAAGGAATAGCCAAGCCAAGGAGAAGACTCGGCTATGAGGTAAGTACTGAGGCCCATGCACGTCGTGCCTTGAGCTAGTGGGATCCCTTTTTTGGTAAATTTTTGTTTGCTGCTATGTGAAATGATTTATATACCCACAGTTTTCTTCTGAACTTTGTGTTATTTTCTTCTGTTTCCATAGAGGATGTGGAGTGACTGGCTGTGTATGTGTGTGTGCAATCCTATGTGTTGTGTGTTAGGTATATGTGTGCGCTCTGTGTGTGTGTGTTTAGAGGGAAGATGAAGAGGGTCTAGTGTGAGGTGTCTCTCGCTGGGAGAAATGATAAACAAAACAAACAAATAGAAATCTCTGGATGTTAGTTAAGGGTAGCATTGACTCAGAGGGAAGTGAATGTGTCCCAAGGAGTTCTAAGTAGGAAAGATCTCTACCTTGATGAATTCTTACACCTACTACTCTCCCAGAATGCCTGGTGCTTTTTCCAAAGTGCCCCCAAACTTCCTGAGTGACTCTGCAAAACCCACTCCCTCAACAGGATTAAGGACTGTGGAAGTAGTGTCTGTTGTTGGTTTGTAGAGTCAGGAAAGAAAATTCTCCTTATGGAAAGAAACAATACTGGCTGAAGGAGGGTCACTAAGAGCCAGTGTGTTTGCTGTTATTCGTGCTGTAGTCTGTGTATTTAAGAAATGAAGTCAGGCTCTGGGGAGACAGTTCAGCGGGTAAGGGCACTTGCGGTGCAAGCATGAGGAACTGAGTTAGGTCCCCAGAACCATGCAAAGAACCAGGCTTGGTGGAACATGCCTGACGCTCAGGTGCTGAGGGAGGGGGAGGGATTGACTTGGGAGGATCGCTTGTACTCACTGGTCAGCCATTTCAGCTGAAAAATATCAGCGGAAGACGGTTTCAAGGAAACAAGGCAGAATATGAATAGGGGGGCAGACCAGAGATCCTCCTCTGCCTTCCCACACACATGCACAGGGGGCATATGCATCTGCACACATGCACACACACATCTATGTATATATACACAGACATACCTATGTACACATACACACACACAGAAAGAAAGAAAAGAGACATAAATGAGGTCAGGAATTATGAGTGTTTGAGGTAGATCCTTCAGACTTCTTTCAGTGCCCAAGATTCTATCATCGAAGGTTGGCAATCGAGGCCTGGAAGCTCTCTTTCATATTCACTTATAAAATGGGAACTAGGATGCTTGCCTGCTTCCCTGTGTTGCAAGGTTCTTATGAGACCATAACATGGTGCATATCATATGGGGTAAATCTTTTCAAGAGTTTGGACTAGAAGAGAGCCAAAAGCTTTAGGTTAATCAGAAAGATAAATTCCAATTTCAATCCCCAACCTCAGTTTTTAAGAACTTTTTAAAGGGCCCTTCCTGAAGCCCTCTTGGCAAAATATCTGTTAATTGTTCTTCACTCTCATTTCAGTATGAATGTGGTTCTTACCTTGGATTATTATATATTAACTTAATGTCTGCCTCAATTAAATTTGAATTATACACTCGCATGGAAATATTTATAAAATGGTCTGGCATTGTTTGGAAGGAGGGAAAGTGGTAAGGGAACTATAAAGTGGGAGGAAAAGCAAAACAAAAATAAAAACAAGGGCTGAAGAGATGGCTTAGTGGTTAAGGCATTTGCCTGCAATGCAGATGGACCCAAGTTCGATTCCCCAGTGCCCATACAAAGCCAGATGCACAAGAGGGCTTATGTGTCTGGAGTTCATTTGCAATGGATGGAGGCCCTGGCACACCCATTTCCTCTCTCTCTCTTTCTCTCTCTCAAATAAATACATATATATATTTTTTAAAAAGCAAAAACAAAAAACCTTTTTATGTTGGATTATAAACTGTTAGTGCATAGCAGATGGGTTAGAATGGCAGAACAGAGGGGATAGGCAGCTTTATGAAGTCTTTAGTCACAACATGAAAGCACTTATAGCTACCTAGAGAACTACTATGACTTAATTATAAGGGATCCTGAAGGCACTCTTTGTGTTGATCATCGGGGAAATCACCCAAAGATATAGAGAAAGTAGTCCAACTGAACTCATAATTGGCTATTAAAACAAAACAAAACAAAAAGGAGCTTTAAAAAGATTATCCAGAATTTAAAAAGAAATTTAGATATTTTTCCTTCAGTTTATTAATTTTGAGAAGCAAAATTTTGAGGAGCAAAATTTGAGGAGCAGCTGATTGGCAGAGTTGATAAAGCTGGAACTGGGGTGCAGGAAGGGATATTTTGTGTAAATAAATGTCTTTTTATTGAGTCTTTGGGACACTTGAGACATATAACAGACCACTGCATATACAAACTTGAATCTTTAGGCTAAAAACACAGGCTGGATTATTATCAGAAATGTAAGTCACACGAGTGATGGCAATTGCTCAAGGATGACATGTGAGGGATTTCAACAGTTAATGAACTAGAACAGCACAGGGCAATTAAAAGGGAACCAGAAGTGCAGGTAGAACATCAAGATTGAGCTGAACCAATAGGTAGAGAGTTTCAAGGAGGAGGGTGTGGTTTCATGAGTAAGACAGGGCCCATTGTGTTTCACAACCAGGGTGCTGGCAACCTTGGCAAGAACACTTTCAGTGGAATGCCGGAAGCACGAACCACCCAGGAATATATGTAGAAGTGAGTGATAAGGAAGGTGTGCACTTACCTTTTGTTTTCACTTTTGGAACCAGGCTCTCATGTAGCCCAGGCTGGCCTCACACTCATTATGTTGCCAAAGATGACTTTTGAAACCTCTGACCCTCCTGCCTCTATCTAGAAAGTTCTAGGGTTCCAGTGTATGCCACCATGACTAATTTGCCTCAGCTCTGTAATGATCTTTTTGGAAGTTTAGTTGTGAAGTGAAAAAAAAGAAGGCGAAAGTAGTACCCAAAGAATAATTATTTTAGGGTGACCTGAGATATAAGGGCGTGTTCTATAATATAAAAAAGAGAAGAAATGATAGTATGAGGTTTTTGAGAATCCAAAATTATACTTAGACAAGAAGATTTAAAAAATATCTTTCCAGTATGAACAGAGTGTGATAAATAAGAGTTCCCTTAGCTATGTATACATTTTATAGAAAAGCTTGGGTGGAGAAGCAGAAAGATGACTTCTTCAAAGCCATTCCTTTTCCTTTAAGATTAGAGATGATATTGTGTGAGAATAAGCTGGAGATCATGGGGATTAGGCTTGTAAAGAAGGGCCAGCTTTGGAATTGCTGCTCTAAAAATGAGATTCGCTGGTCAGACCATCCAGTGGGCTGCAGGCATAGATTTTTGGGGAGACAATGAACCCGAGGGACATTTACATTCAGTCATCCAGAGGGGCGTGTTTGGTTCCATAGCTTTATCATACAGATTCAGCTGGCAGATAATGGAGCAAGGAAGAGGACAGTCGTGGCTCCTTAAAGCCAGAAGGTTCCCTTCCAGGAGAATGCAGGAATGGAACACAGATTCAAGAACAAGGAAGACTAGGGCAGCCTTGTGATGACAGAGACGCCAGCCTGATGTTGCAGTGGGTCATTGCCTAATGATGTTTCAGCTCGATGAACCTTGCATCACCCTCAGCTGCTGCCTTGCCAGCCTCCTGCCACAGCTGGTGGGAATCCTAACACTGCTGGGTGCTTATAACTGCTCCAGTGCTGAGGGCAGCCCTCAGGGGAGCTCTGCAGAAACCAGCCATCGCCTTCTTTAGGCCTCTCCTCTGAGCCAGCCTGGAAGATGCTCCAGCCCTAGTGTGGTTTCTGGCTTTGGCTCTGTGAGCAAATTCAGTCTGTCTTAGTGTCCCCCACCACAGCTCTGCCGCTGCCTGCTTGCTCTGAGGAGTCCTCACTGCTCACTGCCACCATGCTGATGGACTTTCATGCACATGCGGATCTGACCCAGAGATAAAGATGGGCAGCCATCATGCCCCCAAGGGTGGCATCTCTCCTCACACCAGCAGGGCCACTTCATGTATTGCCTGGGTTACTTGCATCTGGACAGGTAGTTCAATAGTTGGACTCTGAGATCTATGTCACCAACCAGGCAGGAGATGCTATGTTCAATCCCTCAATACTCTCAACACTTGCTTTCAAGAAGCCTTGAAGGACTGTGATTAAAACTACAATGGACAAGTGTGGACCGACCCCGCCTTATGTTCAGTATTTTGGAGTTGACATTGCTATCAGCGAACAATAGTTTCTTGTCATCAATGCATTTCCTAATAATTATGGGGCCTGGGGAATAGATGATGACACTTTAAACAAACTAGTCTATAGAGACATGTCTATATCTGGCTCAAATACCAGGGTAGAGAAGTGTCCGATGATACCACACTCAAGAGGCAAGAAAACTGAGGCCAATCCTCAGGGGTCTGACTGGATTGTATAGACAAATGAGACAATGCACTTTGATGATCTGAACTCACCAACCAGGTATTGGACATAAAAGAGACACTCATCATAGACCAAAACCACAGCCACCATTGGGCCACCACGCTAGTGCTTTGCAACAAATGAGAGACCTGAAAATTTCCAGTGACTCTTCTGTGTGTCTCTGTGGTCCCACTTGTTTGTACAATCCAAGCCATGGGTCCTCTCGATCATCATTCAGACACCTTTCCAGACTGTCAGGATGTGAATGCTTTGCCCCCAGCTTGGGTTGGCTTTCAGTATTTCAAGGTGTTTGTCAGTGTAAACATTGATCAGCCTTTGGTGCGTTTGTTCTCATGTTCATGGTGTCTCCTCAAAGAATCAGAAATATACACAGCTCAAATGATTTGAGGGTACATTCCCACTGTTAAAAGTGATAAATTGTTAAATGCTGATGTTATTTATGAAAAATTGGAGATTGCTGCTGAATTCAGATGGGTATGATATTCATTGTCATTTAAAAAATTATTTGTTTTGTGTTTATATGTATGTGTGGTATGCATACATGTCTGTATGTGAGTGGATAGATGTGATGTGCTTATGGGAGTTGACGTTGGGTGTCTTCTTCAATTTCTCTCCACCTTCTTTATGGAGGCAGGGTCTGTCAAATGCATGAGAGCCACAGCATACTAGTCTAGCTAGACAGCTTGCCCCAGGGATCCTGTCTCTGCCTCCCTCTGACATGGGTGCTGGGTGGGGAACTGAATATTGGTCCTCATGCTCGAGTAATGAGCATTTTATCCAACCAACCATCTTCCTAGTCCCTGATAATGCCTTTTAATGTCTAAAATTTTAATTTAATTTTTAATCTAATTTTAATGTCTAAAAGTTGAGCTCTACCCATACCTCAATTCTTCCTGAGAATTCCACTGCCAAAGCCATATCCTCTCATGGTTTTACCAGAGGTGCCCATGCCTTGAGACTAATTTATAGGGGTGTCTTTCACAAATGCACCTCTTCTGGAGGATGTGTATATGCCTGGGTCTTACAGAGGTCAACTAACGCTCTTGTAACTGGCCACATCCAACCTGGGCTAAAGTATTTAGATTCAGCTGCCTCATTCCAGAGCTGAACCTGTGTTTATGCTCAGAGTAGACAAATGCCTTTGAAATGCAATAATATAGCACGAAAAAAATGACCTCATCTTTGAAAAAGAAAAAAAAGAAGCTAAAGGTGAACAAACAAAAGAATAAGGAAGATTGGAGTAAGGAAATAGGGGAGGATAAAAGACAAAAAAGCTTGTGGCCAGTAGCTAAGAAGTAGTGCTTAGGACTTCACAAGGGTAACAATTCAAGGGCATCTGACATTCTAGGGCAGAGCTAAGGTGTGGGGATGTAGAATGATAATGTAAGTGACTAGGGTGAGGGCTGTCCTGGAACTGTAAGGTGCATTTTAATGTTGGATTTGTTATTAGAAGAGCAAAAATGTGAGATATAATCCACAATTTTATCTCAATTTTGTAGATGAAAAAAACTGGTCCAATGTGGTAAGCAATCCTTCTCAGGGCAGTAATTCACATCTTTGGATTCCTAATTCAGTGCATTCTCCAGCTTAGCCAATATTTTATCACTTAGGTCAAAGCATGCTCTTTATGGTGACTGTGAGCCATGAAATTTATATGTATCTATGTTCAACAAACACTCAACTTAGGTTTGCTGGTGATCAAGATCAAATTTATTTTTGTTATGAGATTTTTAAAAAGATCATTGACTTCCAAACAGTTAAGCACCTGGGTATTATTGTACCATAGGAATTGGAAAGAGATGTTGACTTAGTATTTTGCTGTTTGTACTTTTTATTTTATTGCACAGGATAAGTGTCAAGACCAAAGTCACATCTGAAAGGTCTTCTTCATGAACCATATCAACTTCTCAACTCCCTATGTTGAGTACATTGCTTCATTCTCTAGTTGTTTATATCTGATATAATTTTCCTTGGACAACACCAATGTCTTTGGACAGGAAAAAAGATGAGTCCTAGTGGTGTTGGATGCAAACACTAGTATTAGGAAGACACATGATGATGGAGACGAACACGAGCTGAAATGCTGATGCTCAAGGCTATCTTGTAAACAGACAGGTTTTAATCTCTCAGAGGCTGGGGCTCTGGGATTCCTTTCATGTGGAATTCTCTTTCGGCTTAGATGGCGAGGAAGCTCAGTGTATTGGAAATCCTTCTGATCACCTTCAACATCATTGTAGTGGCAGTGGACATCCTCCTGCTGCTTCTCGTGCTGGAGAAACCTGCAGGTAAGGGGGGGGTGGCTGCAAAAGTGGAAGGGTTGTAAAGGAAGTCCCCTCTAGATGCCAAAGATATCATTTCATTCGTTCAGTTGTCATCATCCCACTGCATTGCAGTGTTCTAACTCTGTCCCCACAACTAATTTTAATCATTCTTCAATGTAAGTGTTCTTTTTCTACAATTAAATCAGTTTTGTTTACAATTAAATCTTGGATGTTAATGATATTCAAGGTATCCCAAGTCCCCAAGTCCCAATTAGTGTATTTTAACATAATGCATGTTTTAAAGTCCAGAATCATACATAGTAGAGCCCTCAAGGAGAAGAAGCAGGTAAGGTAACAGTGCCAACTCCATTACACTGTGATTTGAGGGCTGATTAAGTTGTCCTTTCTATAGCAATTACAATTAACTTTTAACTCATATTAAGACTGAACTAGCTGTAATTTCTTCATAGGTGCTTTTGAAACTCTCTGAGACACATGCACACACAGAAAAAGCAAAGGGAATGCCTTCTTTTCCATGAAATATTATATTTAAAATCATAAAATAACATGAAAAATATAAAAATCTATTTTATTCCAGAGGCTGAGGTAGGAGAATTGGCATGAGTTTGAGGCCAGGCAGTTTTGGCTCAAAAAAAAAAAAAACAAAAACAAAACAAACAAACAAACAAACGATGGAGTTAGAGAGAAGGCTTAGTCAGTAAACTGCTTGTGTGAAAACAGGATGACTTGAGCTTGAGTCCCCAGAACTCATGCACAAGCCACCTGTAAGTGTGTGTCTGTAATCCCAGTGCCCGGGAGGTTGAGATGGAGTATACCTGAGAATGGTTTGAAAGCTCATCTGGCTAAACAGGCGAGCTACAGGTTCAATGAGAGAATTTGTCTCAAAACATAATGTGGCAAGTGATTGAGGAAGACAGTCATTTTTGTTGTCTGCTATGTGTGTCCAAGTAGCTGGCCTGTGTGCTTCCTGGAGCAGTGCTGGGTTACAGACATTTGCTACTGCGTCTAGCTTCATGTGGGTTTTGGGGATCTGAGCTCTGGTCCTCATACTTAGACGGCAAGCACTTTCCCCAGTGAGTCATCATCTCTCCATCTAAGATTAAATGTTTTGTATTGTGATAAGAACATGTAGTGTGGGTCTACCTGATTCACAGAATTTTGAGTATACAAAAGAGCATTGTAATCTTTGGAACCATGTTGTACATCAGAGCTCTGGAATCTACTTTGCATAACTGAAATGTTATCAGCAATTATCCATTACCCCTCCACCTAGTCCCTGGCAACCACGTTCCATTTTGGTTCTGTGAGTCTAAATTTTTTAATTATTTCAGGTTGGAGGAATAATGAAGTATTTTTCCTCCTATGACTGGCCTATCTCACTTAGGATAATGTCCTCAACGTTCACCCATGTTGGTGCATATTGCAGAGTTTTTTTTTCTTTTTGAGTCTATATATATGTATATATATATAAAACTATTGAATACAAATCATACATATATACTTTTTGAAGAATTCAAATTACATATATGGTATATGCCCATTGAAGAATACAAATTATATATTACATATGCCCATTGAAGAATCCATCATGTGTATATATATATATATATATATATATATGATTCACAGAATTTTGATCCCATATATATGGGATTTTTTTGTATATATATATATAAATGATATTCTTCAATAGACATTTAGGATGCTGACACATCTTGGCTATCATAAATAGTGTTGCAGTTAACAGAGAAGTGCTCCTATCTCCTTACAATTCTCACCTCAATTCTTTTGGATACTCAGAAGTGAGGTTAAAGGATAAAGTGTTAATTAAAAAATTTTAAGGTCCCTGCCTACTACCAAGAGTTCACACGGGTTCAAATGTCTTTGCACCCTCACCAATGGTTGTCTTTTGTTACGTGTTAATATGTAATCTTAACAGATGTCAGGTTTTGATTTGTAGTTTCCTGGAGATTAATGACAAGCATCTTTTCACACCTGTTGTCCATTATTATGTTTTCTTTGGAGAAATACCCATTTATGTCTTTAGCTTATTTTTCAAACAGGCTATTTTGTGTGTTCCTCATATAATTTTGAAATTATCTTCCTATAAGATACTTGTTCTCACATTCTGTGCAGCCCTGTTTCCCTTTGTTGATGGCTTTCTCGGCTGTGCAGAAGGTGCTCAGTTTAATCTGGCCCCCAGTCATTTCATTTTTCTTTTGTTGGCTGTGGGTTTGGCAGAGGCAAGATCACGACATATTTTTTTTCCATGGATTTTATAGTGTCAGGTCTTATGTTTAAGTCTTTAGTTTTAAAGCACATTATCATCCACATATGTAGAGAGCCATTGGAGTTGATTTTTTTTTATGAATGGGAGCAAAGGACTTTGAAAAAAGTCCTGGTGATTCCTGTAGTAACTATTGCCTGAAGCTTCCAGTAAAATCATGCTCAAAATAGATCAAAAACTAAATGTAAGACCCCTAACTGTGAACTTCTAAGAAGTAAAAAAACCTAGGTGTGAATATTTGAGGCCCTGAATTAGATAACAGTTTGTTTAATGAAACTTGCGTGAAGAAACTAAAGGGAAAAAAAGGAGGGGGAAAGATAAACTGAAGTTCAAAAAATTAAAAACCTTTATTCAAGTGATATTTTCAGTTATGTACAGAAATAATCCACAGGACATTCACTTGCAAATGATAAATCTGATTAAGTACCTAAAATGTAGTATGTATAAAATACTACTACAAAATTCAAAAAATAAAAGAAAAACCTTTTTAAAATGAGCAAAGACTCTAGAGAGAGGTTTGTCTACAGAATATTTACCAGAGGCCCTAGCCCAGCAGGCTATTCAAAACCTTAGGGTTTATTATGTGACTCAGTAGTTCTGTTCTGAGATGTGAAATCCAGAAGTTGAAAGCACTCCGGCACAGAAACTTTTACATGAATGGTCATTAGAATTATTAGTGCAGTAATCAGAATTAGAATTAGCCTCAAGGAGGAGAAACTGTGTGAATTTGCATAATGAATATAATTAACCCAAAGGGCGCAAAGACACTTCATATGTATTATAACCTAGAAGAACCTTGAACACCTCATGCCAGAAACAAAAGGCTGTTTGTTTTTATGACTGTGTTTATATGAAATGCTCAGAATGGGCAAATCCATAGAGACTGAAAATAGTTGCATATTTTCCAAAGCCTGGAAGAAAAGAAGAATAGAAAATGATCATTAATAAGTAGGTACTATCTTTTAGGGTTGATGAATATGTTCTAGAATTGGTTGGCAGTTATTATTTATACCAGTTTGCAAAAAGTACAAGCTCATAGACTTGTGTGTTTTGAAAGGATGAAATTTTGTATCATTAATCTTTAACTGTTGATTTGGATGTGACACTTTGAAAATTTTTATTTTTGACAATTCTTATATATGTATATAATACATTTCATCATATTCACCCAATTATCTTCTCTCGTCCCCCTCTTTCTTGCTTAACCTCTTCATCTTCATGACTAAAGGAGTGAATTTATGGTACATGAACACAACTCTAAAAATTCAACCAACCAACAACAAAAAATTATTTGAACACTTGAAACAGTGTGGCAAGCAATTTTAAGAAATGCAGACACCAGCTACCAATGACTTATACCGCAGACTTGGCCTGAAGTGTGTAACTTTGTTTTGTCCTTCTTGGAGTTATAATTACACCACACATTTTGATTTTGTCTTTTAATTTCTATGCAGGCTCGTTCATTCCCGAGTGCCCAGACATCCCGGAATCAGAAAGAATAGACTGTGCACTTGGCAAGGAGGTGTCAGAGGTCAGAGAAAATGGGGTCCCTGCTGGTGACCTAATGGATTTTATTATACATGAGCATGTTAAGTGGGGAGAGGGTGTTGGTGGGATGACTTACAGATCTTTAATTGGCTTAGGGTTATTTTGATCTTTCCTTAATGAGATAAACAGTAGCATTAAACAAGGAAAACAAGCTATAAGAGGTCTTCCTTATCAAATGTATATATATCTACATATGTGATACATACTTATATATCTGAGTTTTTTGTTTATTGCATATGAAAATTTTCCTGGATATTTCAGTTTCCGCTTCTACTGCAAATATAACTCATTATATTGTCTAATGCTTCTTTCATTATAATGCTTCATTTATCCCCAATGATTATATTATTTGTATTACTTTTATTTAAGTTAAGATTATGCATTTGTTATATAACAATAAACTTAAATATTCTATCATTTCTCAAAAAAGCTCCTTATAGTTCTTTCTTCTGAGTTATTAGTTGCAGTTGCAGTATATAAATAGTGATGTTTTTGCTCTGTATGAACACTTGCGTCTCATTCATTCATATGTTCAGTTGTACTTTCTTGTTCTTCTGGAAGGACATGCATGAAGTGATGATGGTTGGATTTTTCTTAAGTTTT
Organism: Zapus hudsonius; assembly: GCA_004024765.1. Lineage (NCBI taxonomy): Eukaryota > Metazoa > Chordata > Mammalia > Rodentia > Dipodidae > Zapus > Zapus hudsonius. The sequence continues at coordinate 28,468 of PVHP010009191.1, forward strand.
CTTAAAGTTCTTCAGATGTTAAATATTAAGCACATGCTGGCTCTGACCGAAAAGAATCGCTTTACTTATGTTGGGAGTTTTCTTTATATTCCAATTGTTCATGGATATTTTTTTAAAGAAGTGTAAAGTGGCCCTCCAACAATTTAGTATTGACATTTTTCAAACATACAGAAAATTTAAAACATCGGGTAGAGAGATGGCTCAGGGGGTAGTGTAAGAACACTTCCTGTGTATGCATGAAGGTCAGAGATCCCTGGAGACCGCCTGAATTTAATTTCCCAGCATCCACATAAGCAGTTTGACATGACCATGCATTTCCATATCCCCATTCTTGTGGGGAACAGAGACTAGAGAATCCAAGGATCACTGAGGCTCAAAAAAAATGACGAGCTCTGGAATCAGTGAGAGACTCCACCTCAAGGAAATACATGGATGAGCAATGATGGGGGTGGGAAGCAACCCATGTCTCTGCTGTTATCTGTACATGCATTCATGGAGCACACACACATGTATACAACACACACAAACATATCATACCACACATACTAAGCACATGCAAAAAGAAAAATTCATTGAAAATAATTTTACAATAATGTCCATTACCTGCCACTTCAATTCTATATTAATATTTAGTTGTTTTCTTATCTATGAGTTCTCCCTGCTGTGATGATTCATCAATTCATCTTCTTGTTTTGTATTTAATAGTGAATTCCAGAAAACAAATCACTTTCCTATAATTTGCTAAACATCTTATGTATCATTAACTACAGTTAATAGCTATAGTTGATTTATTTATTTGATTATAGCTTTATCTTTAGATATTAGACTTCTATTCAATGAAAATAGAGGCGTACATCTCATACCACCTCTAGGATTATTTGTCGAGAGATAAGAAATCACTACAACTATAAAAGCTCAATCTGTTAGGATAAATATAGTCATCATTCCACTGATTTCCTTCATGCCATTGTACAGTCGTCATTCCAACATGTATTTCTGTGAAAGAGTTTCTCTTCACCAACATTTAGTATTGGTTCTTGGGGTACATCACATAGAAGCAGTCATAGGGTAAGGTTTCATTCACTGTTTTTTAGGGTAATCTATGTATAGTGTTATCTATGCTTTATTAAACCTTTGCTTCTATTTTTGAGGGATGGAATTCTATGAATATTTCATTACATGAGCATACCACAGTTTGTTTAACCTTTTTGCTGCTAACATATCAGTACAATTCACATTTTCATAGAAAACCATCTACTTCATGCATGTTTTCAAACTAACATGCATAGAGTTACACTAAGTATATTTGTAGTTCATTGTTTTTCTTATCCTATTGCTGGGGGGTATAGTTCTTATATCCTGTTGGCTGTATTGTACTCCATTGTGTGACTATTCCACAGTAATTTTATCCACTCAACTCTTAATAGGCATTTGTGAGCTGTCATATGGGAATTTGTGTATGTTTTAGTATGTGTGTAAGTGTGTGTGTGTGTGTGTGTGAGCTTATGGAGGGCAAAGAACAACCTAAAATATGTTTTTCAAGAAAGTTGTCACCTTATTTTTGAGACAGTGTTTCTGGTTGGCCTAGAGTTTGCCCACAGGGTAAACTAGATGGTCAGTGAGCCACAGGGATCTGTCCATCTCTGTCTTTCCCATTGCTGGGACTATAAATGCATGTCTCCATGATTGTTTTTTTTTTAAAAAACATAAACTCTGGAGATCAAATTCAGGCCCTTCTGCTTTTAAGGAAGGACTTTATAGACTGAACTATCATTTTAGACCTTAAAACGAGTTTTTCATATTAATCTTTTTTAATATGCATATTTATTTGCAGTGCACGTGTATGTTCATATGTGTGTGGGAGCATGTGTGTCCCACCCCTCAAAATTTTCTTTAGTTTACATATTAATTATTTCCCTTTATATGTACACTCTTTTGAATTTTGGGGCTATGGCAATATTACCTGAAAATCTTAATTTAAGGTTCTATCTACTATATAATCTATTTCTTCCTCATCTCATAACACTAAAATTCCTTTTGACTTCTAAAATTTGTTTTAATATGTTTTGAGATAAATGTTCTAAAAGTCAATATGCATCCAAAGATTTTAGAAGACAACTTTCTGAAGACTGATTTTATCTAAACATAAGAAATGCCATGAAAGTATAATATTACATATAAAATAGAATTGCCTGATTTTGGAAGAAGTTACATACAATTTATAGATTTTAAACATCTATCAGAAACTCAGTTGAAGAAATACATGCAGCACATAGAGTTAGGCTAGATAATTTCCAATTTAATTATTTATTCTTAAAATTTATTCTTGTTTGATTGACAAATATATTTGGGAGATAACCAAAGAATGAAGATATTGTGAAGAGAATAGAGAAAAGGAGACTTGTTGGGAGATAACACAAATAGTTCAGACATGAGTTTATGGGGTTCTCTGTTATTGTGGTGAGACTAGAAATTAAAAAAGCAAAAATGTGGACAATTACATGTCTATGTGAAAGACATATGGAGTTTGACATTCTGGAAGTAATTGTCTTGCAGCACTTGACCTTTGGTGTGTGTGCCATTAGTGTAGATTGCACACCCAAAGATTAGCTTATCTGAATGCTTTATAGAGATCTGTAGACTTTGAAACAATTTATGGTAATGAAACTAACCTCAGGAACTCTACAGACCTCAGTTTCAGGGTGACAAACCTGTCTGCTTTAGACTTGGGAAAACTAGTTATCCACAATCCATTATGAACCCCAAAGTCTTTCTCTATTTGCCCCCTGCAGACTTGTTGCACAAGAATGTCAGTTAGATCTATGGAAAATAAATATATATCTTGAAAGAATATATGGTAATTATGTGATATTTTTATAACTGGTATGGAATATTGACTTAAGTTATTCATATTGTGATATCTCAGAACGATTACATCAGATGTTGGCGCCTAAAGTTCTTTATCAGTAGTGTATGTTTTAAAAATCAGTAGAAGAATTACATGTTCTTTATGTTTTTCAACCAATACAAATACATTTGTTTAATACAATTCAGACACTCTAGGTATAAGCAGAGTAACATGGAAAGTTCTTATCCATGTTTTCTTTCTTTCTACATTCCCTCCGCAGAATAAAGTTAATAGCTGAGTCTGTATCTTTCACCATGATCTTTTGATGCTCACTGCCCCTACCCACTCTTCTTGTTCTTGGCACATTAAATTTGTGGGTCTTCTGTCTGCCATGTATCACTGCTTTCTCTGCATGGAATATTGCTTTTCTGATCACCTTTCTAACTTCTCTGGTGCTTTGGGAATTAATGTACCTTCTTCCCACCTAGATCCCCTCCCACTTACCTCTAGCCTACCAGCTTTGGAGCAATGGCTAGTGTATGTTCCCCTATCTCTTAGACATATTTGATTGTAGTACCCAACTCATTATACTCTAATATCTCAACTGTCTTGATTTACACTAGGCTGTTAGTTTGCTCAAAGCATAAATTATATCTTATTTATCTTATCATTCCTTATCTCATAGATAAATGAATATTGAATGGATGCATAACTGTATAAAAAGAGTAAGAATGAATACACAAATGCATATAATTATGTTTTATCTTAAATTTTCCTTGGAATAAAATGGCTTACAAATAAATAGGTAGGTCATGCTTTTCTTTCATTCATTTTATATAATCCCAACTCCGGGCTCTTGTTACAGGAAGATTGCAGATGGAAACGCAAATGCTGCTGGAAGCCTGTGGCAGATATCAATGTCCCTAAGTGCTTCTTCCCTAGGAACTGGGGTTATGAAGTTAGCAATGTCCAAGCAAACAGAGACACAGGTGAGGATTGCGTCACTGTGGTCCCAGGAAGCAACTCTGGAGCACAGGTTAGGTAACTGCAAAAGAAAAGCTAAAGCTTTCTCTTTATCTCCTTCTTCCACCCCAGGAATGACTACTCAGTTGAAAAGGTTGCCAACCCCATCTTTGTTTGGAAATGATGTCAGTGATGCCGTCTTTACAGCGGAATATCAGACATCGAATCGTTTTCATTTTAAGGTTGGTTTGGGAGTTACGATCCAGTACATTCCTGGAGATAGCAGTGTACCACCCCAGGGTCTCACCATTCTCTGCCTCACAGTACGTAAAGGTGGGCAGAATCCCTGTGGGATTCTCTGGAGTGGATGGGCAGGCAAAAATTTATATCACACAAGAATTAGAATTATAAGCTATTCTCATGGGCAGCTTCTGAAGCAGTAATGGTTTGAGCTGAGCTTGCTGGATAGCCAGTCTAGTCTAATTGGTGAATTTTAGGCAAATAGTAATTGGTGAACTTTAGGCAAATGGAAGAAAAAAACCCAAAAGATCAATGGCATTCCTAAATAATTCCTACTTGAAGTTGACTTCTCAACACACACACACAGACATACAGACACACACACAGACACAGACACACAGACACATACACACACACACACACACACACACACACACACACACACACTTAAAAAAATAAAAAGGAGCCAAGGAAATGGATCAGTAGGTAACATCCTTGCCATCTCATGCAAGTATGAAGACCTGAGTTTGGTTGCCTAGCACCTATATAAAAGCAAGGTGGGGTAATACATGCCTATAATCCCTGAATTAAGGTGACAGAAACAGAAAGATCTCCAGAAATGTTGGCTAGCTAATCTAATCTGGTTCAGTGAGAGACCCAGTCTCCAAAAAATATGGTGGTGTAGGCTAATTGATGAAGTTAGCTAATGTTGATCTCTGGCCTCCACCAGCATGTGCACACACATAGGAATGAGCACACATGTATACACATATACACCAGGTAACATTTTTGGTAGCTCTGCAAAGAAGTGGGTTTACCTACAATTGGTCATATTCCCCCCCCCCCTGACAGATCACTCCTCTCAATGAGATACGCTATGAAGTGCTCCATGAACACATCAATCAGGTTAATGGGACTGCTGATAACTCCAGTTTGAGCTACTACATAGAGGTCACTGATAAACCCTTCAGCATCAGAATCCTGCGGAAGAGCAGCCGAAAAGTCTTGTGAGCTTTTTTGATGCTATTTGCACATGTTTGAATATAGAGTCCTCGTCTAACTCATTCTGTCATGCTGTGGATGAGCGGCAAGATGAGTATGATTTAAAAATACGTTAGAACTTCAGAAAAAATGTGAAATTACTCTAACTCATTATAATGGTAATCTACTATGATTATACAGCAGAAAATAGGGACACAAAATGAAATAGTTTTCTATTTCACATAGACATGTTCACTAAGTATAAATATATATATATATAGGCTTAATATTTCACATATATTATGACATAGGGGATTTGGTTGTTTTCAGTCATCATTCATATTTACTATTTCAATGTATCATTCACTGCCTGTGAATCTTACCACTAAGCACCTAACACCAGTTTGAATTTACATCGCCAATTACACTGGAGAAAATACAAGTATTAATAGCAGTAAAATCCTGGCACTAGCAGATGACCAGTCAGCTGTGTGATATAAGGCATCATGTGTCACCATTATCAGTTTACTGTCCATAAAGAGAAGATAACCTTATCCACTTCCCTAAGGGAAATGTGCTAAGACTTACAAAGCATCCCCAGTAGTGCCTGGGAAGTAGAAGGTGCAAAGTTGCATTCTCTTTCTTTCTCCAACCATACAATCTGTGCCCAGGGGTCCCATCACAAGTACTGTGCTCACCTAAATTCAAAGAGTCAGATGCTCTGGAAGCCCCCTTAATGGTAACGTGAAATCAATGTGACCACCTAATCTCTCAGTGCAAGAGGAAAGGCAGAAACTTGTCTCCATCAGAGATAGTGCTTCAGTGACTCACTCTCCCTGCTGCCCAGGTTGGATTCAAGCATCGGACCCCTCCAGTTTGCCCAGCAGTACCTGCAGCTGTCCTTCAGGCTGCCCAGTTCCAATGTGTATGGGTTGGGGGAGCACGTGCACCAGGAGTACCGCCACAACATGAGCTGGAGGACCTGGCCCATCTTCACCCGAGATGCTCCCCCCACAGCGGTGAGGTCCCCTTCCCCTGCTCATAGCTCATGATCAGGAAGACGCTTGCTCTCTTTTCCAAAGCAGCCTGCAGAGATACCTGATTTTGCTCAATTTACATGTATTTGGATTGGGGAATACTTGACCTGTTCTTAACGTTTTATAAATTCACAATTAGAAATATAGCAGGTAAAAATATCTTTTTCTGGAAAATGGAATTTAGTATTACATAAGCTTGTTTTAGAATATAGCCAGGCCTCTTGGTGCAGCCCTGTGATTCCGGTTACTTGGAAGGCTAAGGCAAGAGAATTGCAATGTAAAAGCCTGTCTGGGATAAAGAGTAAGTTCATGGACAGCCCAGGCTACTGAGTTAGACATTATTCCAAAATAAAACACCTCCTAAAAAGGCAGGGATGTTGCTAACTGACAGTGAGCTTGTCTAGCATGAGCAAGGCTGTGCAAATGCTTTTGCAAAAATAATGTTTTCTGGCTTTAATAATAAAATATCTTGAGAATATTCAGCAGAGGCCATTCTCTGTAAACTTTGTGGGTGAAAAGTATGTTTTAACAGCTCTTGTACTGCTGGTTGGTGATGTGTCCAAGAGAGCAGTTTAATTGTTTCTTTTACTTAGCATAACACTTGAAGGTGTATTTTTGTTTTAACATGCATAAATATTTAATTTCTTCTCATTTCTGAATAGTATTAGTACTATATTTTGTTTCACCATTTATTAACAGACCATCCCATTTAATACCTTTTTGGTACAGTAGCACATCAAATGTTGAGAAAGTATATTTATAATATGATTTTGATTTTATTTTATGGTGAATAACATTTATTTATTTATTTATTTGAGACAGGGCCTAATATATAGCTCAGACTAGCTTAGAACTCACTAAGGAGCCCAGGCTGTTCTCAAACACACCATCTTTTGCCTCTGTCTCTCAAGTGCTAAGATGACAGAAATGTTCCACCTGGATTTGTGGGATAAAAATTTTAAGCACAAAATACTGTTGCTTCTGTTTTCCTTTCTTACTGCAGGGTATGATTAACCTGTACGGAGCACATACATTCTTCTTGTGCCTTGAAGACACCAGTGGGGCCTCTTTTGGAGTCTTTCTAATGAACAGTAATGCCATGGGTAGGAAGCATCTTTTAATCTTCCATGAGTGGGGGTAGGTTTGGAGAGGGTACTAATAAAATCTTCTGTTGTGAGATCACCACTTACCAGAGGAGTATCAAACCACAGTGCCAGAACTTGAAAGGTTATCTTATCCACAAACCTAGCTCATGCTTACACATTTTGCTTAAAATAGCATTAAGGGTCTCTTTGATTGAATTTTTTTCCCTAATGTTTTGTAGATAGTAAGATGTGTACATGCTCCAAAAATGCCTGTGGATCCCAGCATGCACTATATTCCCCACTGTAATTAGCACACTGTGCTGTGTAGACTGAATCTCATAGCCAGCTTCCTCAAACTTTGAATTAATGTGTGCTAATGAGCATTAGCTATTTATTTAAAAACTTAATTATACTCAAACTATTCTGATAAAATTTCTAAAACCCTTTTCTTTATGTAAAACCACTCATACACCCCAGGATATTGTATTTTAGTTTGGCTAGATTTAAAAAAAATTGTTCTTAAACAAAACAGAATTCCGTTTAAAAATATTTCATAATTATTTTTAACTATCTCATGCATATATACAACACATTTCGATTATATTTACCTTCCATTACCCTCTCATATACCCATGCAAATTATTTTTATTAAATAAATATCTTTATTTATTATCAATAATTAGGTACGTTGTATGAGCAAATCTTGTGATGGTATCCCCATTTCCCTCCTCCCTGTCCCTAACCCACTGGGGACCCTCCTCAGTGGGCATACTGGATCCGTTCATGGAGTAGAGGGTTATGAATTGCACAAGAGGTAGCCAGTTTTTTTATGGGTATCTTGCCCCAATACATGTATAAACACCAACTATCTTCTGATAAAACAAATACACGTGATTCATTTCCATTTGAAGATGAAACAGAGACTGCAGTGACTCAGCTATTCAAGCTCGAGAGACAGGCTAGACCTTCAGTCACAGATTCCAATAATCCATTTTAATCCTTTCAGAGGTGGCGCTTCAGCCTGCTCCTGCCATCACTTACCGCACGACAGGAGGCGTTCTGGACTTTTACGTCTTCCTAGGAAACACTCCAGAGCACGTGGTGCAGGAATACCTGGAGGTATGGCTGTCATGCACATGGCCTCGGTTGGTTGGTGTTTTCTCACATATCCACTCTACAAAAAGTGTACAGAATGGATATAAAGGTTGAGTGGACAGTCGTTCATCCTTCACTTGGTTACTCTGACACTTGTCGGATGCTTTCTGCATGGTCAGAGGCACTCTATGGGAAGCCATGGGAATGTCCCATGTTGTCTAGCTTTCTAGGCATTGTTCATCTCTCACTGCCCGTGTCCTTGTACTCAGTCATTTCAAAGACCTAAGGGAACACATCGACAAAGTTCATTCAGTCAAAAAATGAAAATTCAGTGAGACGGAATTTGTGAAAGAAACTGTTTATATTTGGTTCAAAATGTAGGATAGTATGGAACCTTAGACAATATTTTGTCCACCCTTATTTCAAAGGTGGAAAAGATACAGAAAGATTTCCTCAAGATTATTTTTAAAGACATTAAATATGGTTCTAGATGCCAGTGAGTTTATGATCAAATAAAAATGTTAGACAGTCCCAAATTATTATAACAATAAGCATATTAGATGATGCTATAAATGAGGTCCAAATAAATTATAATGGAATTTTAGTAAAGAAAGGTGTGAGTTGTGGAGTTCTGTCCTAAGAGATTCCTCATCTTTCTGACAGTTTTAGATCTGAAGACTTTATAGAAAATGAAATGGAATGAGAGTTTGCACTGATGGATATAGTGACACAAAGTTTACTGTAAATGCTTAGATACCGCTTTACTTCTCTCCCCAGCTTGTTGGAAGACCATTCTTGCCTTCCTACTGGAATCTTGGTTTTCAGCTTAGTCGCAGGGATTATGGAGGCATCGAAGGGCTGATAAAGGTTGTAAACCGCACTCGTAGTGCTGGGATCCCGTATGTAAGTTGGGACTTCTTTTGACACACCTTAGGGACCATTTCTTATCTTGCCTTTTTGAATTAAATTCAATACAATTACAGATAATGATAAATCGCTAGAGGCAGATATACTGAGAAACTTGAATGCTGAATTATCCATCTGGTTATGGAAAATGCATATTTTATAGAATCAAATGGATATGGGTTTGAACTTTAGCCTTGCCTCTTCTTTCATCCATGAAATGTTAGGTTAATTAAATAACAATTATGAGTTTTATTTTACATCTTTATAAAATGAGAATGTAATACTTATTTCTTTGGGCCAGTAGTAAGGAATAATTTATATAATACATACAAAGTGTTTAGCTCAGAATATCAAGCCATCCAAGTAGGCTGTTATTTTATGGGTGAGTGCAGCACCTTAGATAGTGTGGTCATTGAGAGCGACCTTGCCATTTCCTTCCAGATATAGCAGACTCCTGAAGCTCTAGGTGCAAAATGTTTATGATGCTCAATGTTCACCTGTCAATTAAAAGATAACATCAATGTATATAATATTTGATGATATTATAATGCATAACACATCATTAGCGAAGGTTATCAAATAATTTCACGTGGTTACCTTCAGTAAACTTTGGAACTTAAGTGCAGATGTGTGTACGTTGGCATTTTAGGGAAGGTTACACAGGGAGAAAAAAAACTTTGGCCTGATGCCAGTGTTCTCCAGTTCCTTCTTAGAGTGCTGATAAGGTAGGTGCACAGATCCATTTTTCTAGTGAGAAACCATATGCCCATCATATTGTTTTTAATTTATTGTGTTGAATTTTGCATTTCCCATATCTATTGCCTGAAAGGACCCAACTGCAGGAGAAATTAGAACAAATTTTACCACACCTATATTATTTCACAAAGTGCTTTCGCATTCATGGGCAGCCCTCATTTATTACTATTTTCAAAGTGAGAACATTTATGGTTAATGAATTTTCAAGGGTTGCACATTTCAGCTGCAAAGCCAGTTTGGACATACAGTTCTTTGGACTCTACTTATGGTGTTGGCTCTACCTCCAGTGGTCCAGGAACAAATGAGCTTTTCTTCCATGGTTGGGCAGGTCCTTCTGTGTGGTAGAGTGGGGAACCTAGGTCCTAAGTGACTTCCCCTTTATCAGGACAGATGGTGCCATATGTGCTAACAAGCCAAAAGCTGGCATGTTACACGGCTACATGGTGACCACATGGAAGACTTTTCTATGACTAAAAAGAGTATCTGGAGTCAAAGGGCCTGTCAACAAAGACCCAGCGATCCCTCCACCTCCTCATTAATGTGACTTTGGGAAATGCCTCTTTAACTCTTATATTTTATTGTGATTAAGGATAACACTGGTCCTTAGAGGTTGACAAGAAAAAACAAAAAGCAACGTGTATATGAAGATCTGATTAGCTAAAGTGTTATTCCTTTGTCGTATCATTATTGATCATTGTTCTAGTGGTTTTATAAAGGAAAAAAATACCATCTTCTCATTTTATTATACTATGTTCTGCATTGATGTTTAGAATTTAAGATGGCTATAGCATTATGTACATGTTTATTCAGATAAACATTAAAAGAGAACCTGCTACATGTCTGGCATCCGGCCCTCAAGTTATAGAGTTGAACAAAATTCCCTTCCTATTTTAAATTCCTGCCGAACCTTGTCAGAATGCCTCTGTGGAATGGGATGCAGAGCTGAAATCTAGGAGCAGCTGCATGTTCAAAGAAGGCTTACTTAGTCCCAGGAGACAGCCAAGCTCTGGAATTCCAGGATTATTGGCAGCATGGCTTCTTCTTGAATGGTCGGGAACCAGAGTTGAAGTCCTTCCCTCCAACAGGTGGCTCTTTCCAAGCTTCTAACTGGTGGGAACTATCTTTTAGGATGTGCAATACTCGGACATAGACTACATGGAAGGAAGGAAGGATTTCACTATTGATGAACAAGCTTACCCTCAGCTCTCAGATTTTGCCAAGGACTTACACAACCATGGGCAGAAGTATGTAATTATCATGGTATGTTCAAACAGTTACCATGGCATTACATTTCTGCTCTCAGAGTAGAGAAAAATACCAAATTAATAGTTCTTTCTGCTTCTTTATTAGAACCCCGGCATCTTCAAAGATAATAACTATCAGGCCTATCAAAATGGAAGCATGAACCGAGTATGGGTCATGGGGGACAGCGGCTTTGCTGTCGGGGAGGTAATTCCTTAAGAAATTCAGAATAAGTAACAGTCATTTGAGCAAGTTTGTACCTTTTGTGTGGAGATGGGTAATGCACAAATCACAATACGGCTACTTTTTATGGCCTTAGAGATTTCTTTCATTCTATTTTAAATTATTTTATGTGATTAAAAATAGTTTTTAAAGTCCTAAATGATGTAAACTATCCACATCCATGAGACGTTTCAGTCGTGTTCATGTTTGGGTCAGATATTATAAATAATTTAAATAACATTATAAGAATTTTCTTAGCTAACACTTTAGTCCTTTGTCATTTACCATTATTAATCATCATTCTGGCAGTTGCATAGCGTGAAAGACCACTTTCTCCTCATATCATACTATATTCCGTGTTGAATATAAGACAGTTATAGCATGGAGTGAATGACTGTCTCCTTCAACCAGTGAAGAGCACGAATCACTTGACCAAATATATTGGGAGAGGTAGAAGCCATGTACGCATGAAAGTCTTTTATAAATGGATTTGGTTAGAGTGGAGTCTGCTAGGTCCACCCTTTCCTAATGACATTTTGGGGAGTCTCTTGCCAAACCTCCTTTTTTTCTGAGGTTCAAAATTACCTCTCTTTACTACCTGGTGCTCATAAACTAAAAGCAAAGAACCAAAAGTTCCAGTCCATGTAAAGTGGAAATTTGAAGCTACTATGTTGTGTATTAATAATTATTTGCATTTGAATAAATATATTCATTATGTTATATGAGTAGAAAGTTTTTCCTGGTTCATTAAGTTTATGGGAGAATCAGCAAGAATGTTGCATGAAAGTTTACCTGCTGCTAATTCAGAATCTTCAATCATTTGACTGTGGTTACAACTTAGTGCTACCAGTAGAAAGTATTTATAGCCACTGTTTATTAGCAGTAGGAAAAAATAGGAAGATGGCATTAGAAATATTTGATGTAAGAGTGACAGCTTACCACTTACAAAATATTGTTTATATGCAAAAATCAGCATTATATATAACAAAATTTACCCAAATCAGGTTTAAATAGCCATTAATTAACAATACATTCAACATATCTGATCATCCTCTCTTTAAAACAACTATATACATTTTATTTCATTTAATTATTTTATTTTATTATCATATTATATTATTTTATTTTGAGGTAGGGTCTCACTCTAGCCCAGGCTGACCTGGAATTCACTCTGTACAGCCATCCTCCAACCTTTGCCTCCAAGTGCTGGGATCAAAGGTGTGTGCCACCACACCAGGCTAACACTACATACATTAGACTTTCTAAAATGATAGGTCATCTTCTAACTTTCCTGATACTTAACAGGTTTCATAGAAAAAGGCATACAATGGATTTTTACTTAATCAGTTGGTTTTCTTTTCCTTTTTTCTTTGTCTACTTTGATGTATTCTACAGTTGGGATTTTGTTGGGAGAAATCACAAGTTTGACTCTAAAGTGGTAACAATGCAGGGGTTCCAGTAAAAGAAATAGCCATTGATCCTGGAATAACTGAACCATCAAACAACTTGTGACATCTTTCTTCTCTGTTCTCTAGGCATATCCAGGACAGTCAGTCTTTCCCGATTTTAGTAATCCAGCCACTATTCCATGGTGGACCCAGCAGCTTACCGAATTTCATCAGCGCTTGGAGTTTGATGGAGTATGGATTGTAAGTTATTACTCAAGACTCAATTTATTTTCTTTAGAAAGCAGAAATGCCAAAATTTCAGATGAGTTTTGACTCAAATCCATAATAAAATAGTTTGCTTGTCATACTGGTATTTGAATTCTTTTATTCAATGCTGAAAGGCTCCCAAAATTCTTGCATCTCACATGAATTTGCCACTAACTAGTAATTTTGTTTTGATAAAGTCCATGGTTTTCTTAAATACATAACATTTTCTCCCTTGAACATCTTCCAGCTTCAAAATACTGTTTTTATTAAAAATTGTAATTGCTACTGCTCATAGCATTGACTCTTAAAGATTAATATTTAATTACTAAAAGATAACTTAATGAGGAATTGCAGAACAGTGTAGAAGTCTCTGGAAACTAAAAATTATTGTGGTTTGTTGGAAGGATTAGACATTGTTTATTTTTAACTCATTTTATTAAAATGGATTTGACCTCAATTATATTCACTTATATTGTTCCCTAGTAGAATAAAAGACAGAGAAAATTAAAAAAAATAAAAATATTACCTTCTTTTTGGTTACTAAACACACTGAAATGGCAACACCAGCAAAAATAACTTTACAAATTATAAGGCAAAGTTTAAGCTTTGAACTTATATTTCTTAATTCAGGGATGATTAATAAATTTATAAAAGGTAGAGTATATTCAACATCATTTATAACTACTACGTTAACTAGAACAATCCAGTGAATTCATTTTATAAAATTGAAACAGGTCAAGAAAAGTAGGATAGATTATTCAAAACCTAAAAATTAGTGAATAGGAGACTATAGATATCCCAGCTTCTAATTATGTAAGCATCTTCCAACAACTAATTTTCTATTGATAAATTTTCCATTGTGTGTATTTTATGTCTTTGAAGGAAATGGATGAAGTGTCTACCCTTCTCCAAGGTTCTGATCGTATGTGTGAACCAAACAGCCTGAACGTTCCTCCTTTTATTCCCAGTAAGTTTTTCCAGTTGATAATTCTGTAGGCAGTAGATACAATTAATGTATCTATACATTTAATATATATCTCAATACTAAGTGCGGTCAGGAGCAATTCACTTCCCAGTCCAATCATGTCCAGTGTATCCTCAGACTTTTACACCACACTCCCCACATATCAGAGACAACTCGTTATTTTATTTTGTTTTTGTTGTTGCTGCTGCTACTGTTATAATCCCAAGCAAGGGAAGCATGGGGTGAATGTGTCAATCTGAGTACCACCTCCCCACATGCTCAGTGGTCCTTTCACTCTAGAGTTCCAAATTCTTTCGTCCACTTCACACCTATGCTGCCTTTAAACCACTCAGGGGTCTTCACCTTGAATTTTGTACCATAGAATATTTGGAAATTCTCACAAACTACCTCACAATGAAATAAATCTGAAGTTTTGTTCTCTCTCACTCCCCCTCCCTTCTGTCTGTCCTCTGCCTCCCTCTCTCCCTTTTTTCTTAAGAGCAATAGTTTAAACATCAATGATCCCCCAAAGATCTATTTATGGGTCCCCATTTTAATCAAGGTCAATGTTCAGGTAACTTGATTTGGAGCATTATAAAGAATTCAGAATATTTTATGATAGGATTACTCCAGAGTAAAGTAAATCTATGGTTTTAACTCACTTGCTTCTCCTTTCTTCCTCCTTCCATTCCTTCCTTCCTTCCTTTTGACTTTCTTTCCTTTATCTCCATGTCTTTCCTCATTAGACATAGTTTAAGGCATCAGCGATTCCTTGAAGGTGCTATGATCTGTCCTATTTCACGTCAAGGGTGGTTTTCCAGCCCCTTGAAAGAACGTGTGTATTTGGAACAGGGGTCGGAGGGTTATTAGTTACTCATCTTGTTGCTATGGAAAAATACATGGCAGACATAACTTAAGGAAAGAAGGATTTATTTTGGCTCAAGGTTCACAGAGATGCAGTGCATCCTGGTGACTTGTGATATGTCACATTGCAGTCACAGTTAGGAATCAGAGAGATGAATGCAGGTGATCCTATGGTTGTATCTGTTCTTATTTTTAATTCAGTCCAGATCCCAGCCCATTGGGTTATGCTACCCACAACCAGGGTGAGTCATCCCTGCTCAGTTAAACCTCCTTGGAATCACTCACAAATGCACCTAGAAATGTGTCTACTAGACAGACACATACTTGGTCCACAGAGAGGAGAGAAAATGAGTTTATAGTTTATGAGGCAGTAGAAGGTAGCCTTTTTAGCCTTGAGAAAGGGAAACTACATTATAGAGCCTCAGATCTAGCTTTTGAGTTCTTACTCGACACTACCCAATGCCATATCCCCTTTCTGTTCTTAAATTGTGGCTGGGATCTGTAATAGAAAAGTATTATTTGAAGGTATTTGCCTTCACTGTGCCCATCCCTGTACATTGCACACTCATTTCTCCCAGGCTAAGTATATTGCAGCTAAGCAGTATGTGATTTATATTTAATCACAGACCCACTGCCCAGTGCCCTGAGTAGGTTTCTAAATAGCTTCCACCCACCACACTCCTTTGTGAGGTCTGGAGAATAAAGCCCATGAATATCTCAAGATAAAGTAGCAGTAGAAAGTAGTATTTAGGGCAGAATTAGAAATCTGTTAAGAACTTTGAAAGGTGGGGATTGGTGGGGGAGGTGCACTACCAAGAAGAATGATTGGGTGGCTCTTCTGTCAATGTTGCCTGATAAAGACTTGACTCACTGATTGGTGTTTTCCCTAGACATCCTCGATGGCTCACTGTTTGCAAAAACCCTCTGCATGGATACAGAGTTTTACTCAGGCCTTCATTATGATGTCCACAGCTTGTATGGGTACAACATGGCAAGAGTCACACATGAGTAAGGCCTTGGCTTTCTCCCTGGTTTCAGATTGGGAAAATGGGAGGTAGAACGTGGGAGCTAAGAAGCGAATGGGGTTCTTTTCTCGTCCATATATATATATCAAATATATATATTTGAGAAAGGGCGGGATTGGGAGCAGCAGGGATTTTGCCATTGCATACAAACTCCAGATGCTTGCACCACTTTGTGTGTCTAGCTTTACCTGGGTTCTGGGGAATCAAACCTGGGCCATCAAGTTTTGCAAGCAAGCTCCTTTAACCATTGAGCCATCTCTCCACACCCTGTAAATCATCTCTACTGAAAATTACAACACATGAATATACTGTAATTTTTTTCCAAATAGAGTCATATTCAAATTTATTTTTCAAGCTAATTACTCTGACCCTACTACACGACAGTCATATAAAGTACAGTTCCCTCCTTTGTAGGCCTTCCATTCTCTGACAGTTAAATCTTTTTTTAATGAGTGTATAATTTACATTTTTTCTTTTTTCACATTTTTATTAATACATAATTATATATATTAACACAACAAGATGCTCAGTAGCATGTGTTATTAGAGAAAAACCCTTAAAACAAGGATGTCACACCCTTTTATGCAATAGATATTCTCCCCTTCCATGGCTCTTACATTTTTTTCGCCACCTCTTCTGAAAATTTCCCTGAGTCATGGTGGGTGGGCTTAAAGTTTGCATAATTGTTAGGTTCTTAAGAGTCTCTGGACTTGTGTTTTGGGCTGTTCTGGGCACCCCTGGAGTCTGTCTCCATTACAATTTGATCATATACCCTCTTTTCTCTCTCCTGTTCCTCTTCTATTCCATTGAGCACCCTTGTCTTTCCAAGTAAACCTTTTATTTTGATGACTCCTTCTTTTTGTCTTCTTGTTTTATGTATCAAAACTTTGATGAACTGAGAATTGTGCAGATATTGTGGGGGTGCCAGGGTTATGAATGCACCAGATAGTTCACATGTGGAGGGCAGTGACCCACAATATTCTTTCCTATCCCATGGCTCTTATATTCTCTCTGCTGCTCTCTGCAATATTTCTTCATCCTTGGATGGTGTGATAGAGATTTTTTTAGGTTTTTTGTGGCTATAAGGATATAGAAACTGGTAAGAGAGAGCACTTTCTCTTGAACAAAATTTAATTTTTTTGGCTTATGGTCAAGGCATGATATTATTACAAGGGTAGTCATAAACAATGATAGGAAAGGTCATTAAAGCCCTTAAATGGATGGCCTCGCTACTGAAAGTGCTATCATCAACATGCAAATGTTGCTTGATTCAACAAACAAAACTGCAAGACACTCTCAGTCTTGTGCTGTAGCTAATGGTTTCTGGGAGAAGGGATTGGTTCATCAGTGGTGTGGCCACTGGCAAGTGTCTATCCATGGTAAATGACCTTCTCATGATCATGCAAGCCACCTGATATAAAACAGTGAGTTAAAATGGCTTGCGGGCTGGAGAGATTGCTCAGCAGTTAAAAAAGGCACTTGCTTGCAAACCAGATTTGATTTCCCTGTACCCAGGTAAAGCCACATTGACAAAGTGGCACATGAGTCTCTAGTTCTTTTTTTTTTGTTGTTGTTTGTTTTTTTGAGGAAGGGTCTTGCTCTAGTCCAGGCTGACCTGGAATTCACTCTAGTCTCAGGGTGTTTCCTCCTCTGTGAATTCTCTGTTGAGATCAGTGCCCCATTTTGTGAGGGGGCAATTTGGGTTTTTGTTATTAATTTTTTTGAGTTCTCTTTAGGTTCTGGAAATTAGGCCTCTGTCTGAGTTGTAGCTGGCGAAACTCATCTCCCAGTTTGAAGGGGGTCTATTGACTTTGAGAACGGTGTTTTTGTCTGTACAGAAGCTTTTGAGCCCATTGGTTAAGTGACTGTTGCACATCCTGGGCTACTGGAGATTTGCTCAGGAAATTTTTCCCTACTCCTATCTCTTATAGGGTTCCTCCTACTTTTTCTTCCAGGATGTTTAGGGTTCTACAGTTAATATTGAGGTTGCTGATCCATTTGGAGTTGATCTTTGTGCATGGTGAAAGGAGTGGGTCTATTTTCATTTTTTACATGTGTTTATCCAATTAGTCCAGCACCATTTGTTGAAGCTATCTTTGGCCCAGCCTACATTGTTGCTACCCTTGTCGAAGACTAAGAAGCTGAAGTTACTTGCTTTAAAGGCTGGGTCTTCAATTCTATTCCACTGCCAGACTGTCTGTTTTTCTGCCAATACCATGCTGTTTTCGTTACTGTGGCTTTGTAGTATGTTTTAAAGTCAGGAATGGTGATACCTCCTGCGTAATTTTTTTTTTTTTTGCTCAGAATAGTTTTAGCTATCCGAGGTCTCTTATCCTTCCAAATGAATTTTGAGATTATTTTTTCAATGTCTGTGAAGAAGGAGGTTGGGATTTTTATTGGCATTGTGTTGAGTCTGTAGATTGCTTTTGGCAGGATTGCCATTTTTACTATATTGATTCTCCCTACCCATGAGCATGGAATGTCTTTCCATCTCGTCATATCCTCCTCTATTTCCCTCTGGAGTGTTTCAATATTTTCCTTATATAAGTCTTTTACTACCTTGGTTAGTGATATTCCCAAGTATTTGATTTTATTTGAGGATATAGAGAACAGGACAGTTTCTCTGATGTCTTTTTCCGAATGTTCGTCTTCTGTATATAGAAAGGCTACTGATTTTTGTGTGTTAATTTTGTATCTTACCACTCTGCTGAAGGCATTGATCACCTTCAGGAGTTTACTAATACTGCTCTTTGGGTCTGATATATATATATAAGATCATGTCATCTGCAAAGAGGGATATTTTGACTTCTTCCTTTCTGATTTGTATTCCTTTTATGCTGTTCTCCTGTCTTATTGCTTGGGGAAGAACTTCAAGCACTATGTTAAATAGCAGTGGTGAGAGTGGACATCCCTGTCTTGTTCCTGAGTTGAGGCGGAACTCTTTGAGTCGTTCCCCATTGAGGATGATTTGTGCTTTAGGAGATCTGTATATTGACTTTATCATGTTGAGGTATAGGCCATCTATGCCTATTCTTTCCAGGGTTTTGAACATGAAGTGGTGTTGAATTTTGTCAAAAGCCTTCTCAGCATCAATTGAGATGACCTTGTGGTTTTTGCGGTTCAGTTTGTTAATGTGGTGAATTATATTTATCGACTTGCATATGTTGAACCATCCCTACATCCCTGGGATGAAGCCAACTTGGTCAGGGTGAATTATATACTTGATGTGGGTTTGTATTCGGTTTGCTAGGACTTTCGTTTAGGATTTTTGCATCCAAGTTCATCAGGGATATGGTATGTAGTTTTCTTTTTTTGTTACATCCTTGCCTGGTTTGGGAATTAGGGCGATGGTAGCTTCATAGAAAGAGTTTGGGAGCCTACCCTCTTTTTCTATGTCCCTGACAAGCTTCAAAAAGAGAGGTTTCAGTTCTATGATGAAGGTTTGGTAGAATTCAGCTGAGAACCCATCTGGACCTGGGCTTTTCCGTTTGGGGAGGTTCTTGATTACCGATTCAATCTCTGTGATTGTTATCGGATTGTTTAGGATCTTTATCTCCTCTGGTCTGAGCTTTGAAAGTTGGTAGGTGTCCAAGAATTTATCCATTTCTTCCAGGTTCTCTAATTTTGTGGAGTAGAAGTTTTGGAAGTATGACCTGATGATACTTCCAATCTCTTCAGGATCTGTTGTGATCTCACCCTTGTCATTTTTTATTTTGTTAATTTGGGCCTTCTCAGTTATTCATTTGATTAAGTTGGCCAGGGGTTTGTCGATCTTATTGACTTTTTCAAAGCACCAACTCTTTGATTTGTCTATTTTTTCAATTGTTTTCTTTGTTTCCAAGTCATTAATCTCAGCTCTGATCTTAATTATTTCCTTGCATCTTGAGCTCCTAGGGTTGGATTTTTCCATCTGTTCTAATGACCATAGGTGTGAGGATAGTTGGTTGATTTGAGACCTCTCTGTCTTTGTTATGAAGGCATTTAGTGCATTGAATTTCCCCCTTAGAACTGCCTTCATTGTGTCCCACAAATTCTGAAAGGTTGTGTCCTCATTATCATTTTTTTCTAGGAAGTTCTGGATTTCCTGTCTGATTTCTTGTTTGACCCATTCATTGTTCAGGAGCGAGTTGTTCAGTCACCAGTATCTGTTGAAAATTTTGGATCCTCTCCCATTGTTAATTTCTAGCTTTAATGTGTTGTGGTTTGATATGATGTAGGTGATTACATTGATTATCCTAAATTTGTTGAGGGATGATTTATGGCCCAGCACATGGTCAATTTTGGAAAAGGTTCCATGTGGTGCTGAGAAGAATATGTAATCTGTGTCCTTTGGATAGAATGTTCTATAAATGTCTGTCATCCCAAGTTTGTCTATGTTGCTATTTAGCTGCTTTATTTCCCTGCTTGTTTTTTGTTTGGATGATCTGTCTATTGATGACAGTGGAGTGTTAAAGTCTTTTATTATGATGGTGTTAGCATCTATATCTGCTTTGCTTTTGAGTAATTTATGCTTAATGAACTGAGGGGCCCTTGCATTTGGTGCATACATATTTACTATAGTGATGTCTTCTTGTTGTATTGTTCCCTTGATGAGTAGGAAGTGGCCATCATCATTCTTTTTTATTGATTTCAGTTTAAAGTCTATTTTGTCAGATATTAGAGTAGCTACACCCGATTTTTTATTATTCCCACATGCCTGGAAAATTGTTTTCCACCCTTTTACTCTCAGGAGGTTACTGTCTTTAGTAATAAGGTGTGTTTCTTGAAGGCAGCAGATGGGAGGGTCCACTTTCCTGATCCAACCTGCGATCCTGTGTCTTTTTATAGGAGAGTTGAGCCCATTTACATTCAAAGTTATAACTGTGAGGTTTGCTTTAAACCCTGCCATGTTGGAGAGGATATGGAGGTTGGCTTCTGAGCTGTTGTTGTTATCTCTTTGGTGTTACCTTGCTTGTTCTCTGTCCCTTTCCTGAGGTTGGATGTTTGTCTCTTCTACATGTTATATCTCTTGAAATATCTTCTGAAGGCTTGGCTTTGTGTTCAAGTAATTGTAGAGCTGGTTAATTTCATGGAATACTTTAATTTCTCCATCTATTATGATGGATAGTTTTGCTGGACACAGTAGTCTAGGTTGGAATCCGTACTTCTTTAGGCCTCCGATTGCTTTGTTCCATGCTCTCCTGGCTTTTAAAGTTTCTCTGGAGAAGTCTTAGGTGATTTTGATGGGTTTTCCTTTATACGTGAGTTTCCTTTCTCTCATTGTTCTAAGGACTCTCTTTATCCTCAATGTTTGGCATTGCAACTAAGATATGTCTTGGGTTGTTCCTCCTTTGGTCCAATTTGTTTGGGGTCCTCCGTATCTCTTTTAGATGTACAAGACTATCTCTTGCCAAGTATGGAAAGTTTTCTTGAATAATTCTGTTGAAAATATTTTCTATGCCCCTCATTTGGTTTTCTTCTCCTTCTGGGATACCCATGATCCCGAGATTAGGTCTTTTTATGGTATCCCACATTTCTCTTGAGTCTTGTTCACTTGCTCTTTTGAATTTTGTCAAGGTTCTGATTTCCTTCGAATTCTCCTCTGTTCTGTCTTCCATGTCCGAGGTTCTGTTTTCCCAGTGATTGATCCTGTTGGTAAGAGATTCAAGGGATGTTCTTATTATTTCAATATGGTTTTTGTTTTCTGCAACTTCTTTCTGGGTTGCTTCTATCATCCTGTTGAGATGTGATTTCATTTCAAGGTTTGATTTAATTACTTCTTCCTGACAGTCATTCTTATATTTGCAGATGTCTTCGGTTAATTTGGAAAGCTGGTTTTTTGATATCTTCAGTTTGCTGGCTTGTCTTTAGTTCTGATATGTCTCTTCTGATGTCCATTTGGAGCTCCTCTAATATATTAAGCCTGGTAGCAAAGCTAATGAGCTGACTTTGTACCCTTTCAATATGTTGGTCCATCTTTTCTTACATGACTAACATTAAGTTCTCCTTAGGATCTGTGCCAGTATGATTGGGGTTTAGTGTCGTGTCATCCTGGGCCTGCTTCCACTCTCTCTTTAGTGTTATTGTTGGTGTCATTTGGTGTGGTTTCCTCATCTGGTGTAATATTCTTGCGTTGAGGTCTGCCCATTTTGATTCCACTTGAGGTGGTTGGAGGAATGCCTTTGAGATATCTTCAGGGGTCGGTGGGTGTGGGGGGGCGGAGCTGTAGTGGTTGATGGTTGTGGGGAATGGCAGAGGGCAGTGGGCACTGGGGCGGGGTCAGTGGTCGGGGCTGTGGGGGTTGGTGGTCATGGTGAGGGGTAGCAGACCCCCAGAGGTCTTGGGTACAGGGGGTGGAGCCACTGGATTGGCCAGGCAGGGGAGTAGTGCCACAGGGGTCAGCTGGCCAAGGGGATGGGGTTCGCAGGGGGAGGGGCAGAAGGGGGGGATGAGGCCACTGAGATCCCCGGAACTGGTGTTGCTGGGTTAGCTGGGTGCAGATAGAGGGGCAGAAAAGGAGTGGGGCAGATGCATTGGAGGCTGGATGTGGGGGGGGAGGGAC
>PVHP010009192.1:0-51096 GCA_004024765.1 Zapus hudsonius
CAGGATACAACGAGAGAGCTGTGGCCCATCTAACCTTACCAACCAACTGTAGGCCGATGGATGAGATCCTGACAAGAGAGGAGCCACCACAGTCATATCAGGGAGGATCCATAGGGAACTCAGCAGACAATGAATGATGAACAAGGGACCTATAACCACAGTCATTCAATCAACACAGGATAGGCCATTGAGACAGAAATGAAGGATTTTCGACACAAGGACCTCTAAGCTCGCAACATTAAAGCAGCCTTATTACTCACCCACCACGACTCAGGGAACTGAGCGGAATAGGGGGCGTTAAGATTGTGAGAGCCGTGGTGGGGGAGACTGTCCGGAGGCATGGCACCCATCAGTAACAACACACTTGGGCCAGGAAGACTGGGATGAGTACTAAGATATACAGGATCCCTTGTCACAAGGACTAATACAGACAGCCCACGAAGGAGGATATACAACTGATCAGGGACGGGGAGGGGGGGAAGCGGGGAATTCGGGATAACAAAGCATGGTTTGCCCACTAAATAATGTAACTCATTATGGACAATAAATATTAAAAAAATTTTTAAAAAAATGAGGGGGCTGGGAAGATGGCTCAGCAATTGAGGACACTTGCTTGCAACGCCTGCCAGCCCAGGGTTGATTCCCCAGTACTCATATCAATCCGGATGAATAAAGTGGCACCTGTGTAGAGTTTGTTTGCAATGACATATAAGGTCACCCTTTCTCCTCTCTTTCTCCCTCCTTCCATCCCTGTCCTCTCTCTGCTCACAAATACATCAAATACTTTTTAACAAAAGGAGTTTCTCCAAAACAGATAAATCTGTGATATTTAAATTGGAATATAAATATAAATTGGAACCAAAGAAAGGAGAAATTTTTTGGCTAAGGACTGGTTATAAGGACATCTTGCAGCTTTCTTTTTTTTCTGTTTTTTTTTTTTGCATTTAAAAAATTTTTTTAAAAAAATTTATTGTCCATAATGAGTTACATTATTTAGTGGGCAAACAATGAGGTGTTATCCCCAATTCTCTGATGCTCCCCCTCCCCCTTCCCCAACCAGCTGGATAACCTCCTCCATGGGTCATCTGGATCAGTCCTTGTGACAGGGGACCATGGATAGCCTAGTATTCAGCCAGGTTCTCCTGGCCCTAGTATGTTGTTACTGAGGGGTGCCATGCCTCTGGATAGTCTCCTCCACCACTGCTCTCACAATCTTTATTATTTTTAATATATTCTTAGTGATATGTCTGAAGTTTTCTGTACATAAAATTCTTATCATCTGCAAAGCATGGCAATTTGACTTCATCCTTTCCAATTTCTTTCCTCTATTTCTCTCTCTTGCTCAATTGTTCTATGAATTTCTGTGCAATATTAATCAAAATAATTAAAGGAAGCATTTTATCTCTTACCACATTTAGACCAAGAACATTAAGCTTCTTTTTAAAGTGGTGTTTAATGATGGCTTATATATGGTCTTTATTTGGTGAATTCCTTTTACAGTTAATATATTCAGAATTTTTATCATGAATTTTGTCATAAACTCTACATTTCTGGGATGAACTTCCAAACCAGACATATTTTATGGGAGGAAGGGGTTTATTTCAAGCTTATAGATCCAGGTGGAAGTTCCATCAGTGACAAAAGAAACTGCTTACTGACCTCCAAATAGAGATAGAACCAAACAGCCCATGAAAACCAAACACAGCAAACTCAAATGGGCTGCAAGCAGCAGGGACCCCAGAACACAGACTGCTCTGCATACCTATGGGATGGAATTCAAATCTACCCCAAAACACACCTGAGTGCTGGACCTCATTGACACCTTGAGCCACGTGGCTGGGGAAGCAAGTTACAAGCTTTAATAAAACACTGGAGTCTATGGGGAGGGGCATTCATTCCAACTACCACAAGGAGTGAATGTTGAATTTTATTGGATTCTTTTTCTGAATGTTTTGAAGTGACCACGTACTCTGATTATTTCATTTTATTTTTAATTTAAAGTATTTTTTATTGTCCATAAAGACATTGTTTAGTGGGCCAACAATGAGTTGTTATCCCCAATTCCCCGTTGCCCCCCTTCCCCACCCCCATTCAGCTGGATATCCTCCTCCATGGGCCGTCTGGATCAGTCTTTGTGGTAGGGGACCATGGATAACTCAGTCTTCAGCCGGGTTCTCATGACCCAAGTGTGTTGAGACTGAAGGATGCCATGCCTCTGATACTCTCCCCCACCATGGCTCTCACAATCTTTCCGCCCCCTCTTACACTCAGTTCCCTGAGTCGTGGTGGGTTAGTATTAAGGATGCTTTAATGTTGTGAGCTTAAGGGTTTTTGTGTCGAGACTCATTGGTTTCTGTCTCACTGACTTATCCTGTGTTGATTGAATGGCTGTGGCTGTGGGTCCCTTGTTCATAACGTCATTCTCTGCAGGGTTCCCTATGGATCCTCCATGATATGGTAGCTCATCTCTTGTCAGGATCTCAGCTTTCTGCCTGCGGTCAGTCAGGTGGTAGGGTTATATGGGCCACAGTTCTCTTGCTGTATTCTGAAAAAATACAAACACAATCTCCATCGGAGAGTGAGATCAGTATAGGTTAACAAATATACACCATTCTGGATTACCTAGTTTCTATTTTTAGTAGCTTCCCCATCAGTCACTTGCATAGTGCATCTTTTCTTGGGAGCCCAAGAATATGGGATCCGGTACATATCGCCCTGAATCCCCAGATCCAATCAAGGGTTCCCCCTCATTGAGTAGAATATTTGGCCAAATAGCTGTTGATTGTCTCCCCCAGGCCCAGGCTCCTCCATTGCACAAGTGCTCCTTTCTTGGTTTACTGTTCTCTCCCAGTAGGAGGTGTGGTCAGCCTACTCGTGGCCACAGATTGTGTTTCAATTTTTATTTTTGCTTTTGATTCCTGAAAATCATACCTAATTTTTTTAAGTCCTCATCAAATTTAATCAATTTATGGTCTAGCTCCTCCCTTAGTTGATTCATCTTCAATTCACCTAATGTGTTTCTAGATTCATTCATATTTCTCTCCATTAAATTCAGTCTGGAGTCTATGCTTGAGTTGGTAAGCTTCATCTCCTTCATGTCTTTTCTTGTAATTTCCATATCAGCCATTAACTACTTCATGTTTTCACTGCAGGTGTGGACAGGAGTCATATTATTCTCTCTTTGGCATTGTATATTTGCTGCCTCTACTTCTTTGCCACTTTCTTGCTCCATAATGGGACTAGGGGACCTGAGTTGGGGAGTTCTGTCTTTGATTTCTGTGGGTTTTTTTTTTGTTGTTTTCTGCCCATGTCCAGGTAGGGGAATGGGACTCAGGCACCCTGGGGAGTGCTATTCAGCCCACTTTACTTCCAGTGGAATGATCACCAGGTTTGATCTTAAACAGAGGTCTTTCCTGTTAGGGTGTTCTGTCCCCAGACAAGCTTAGATCTTTACCTCTCTGGATCCCTCTGTATTTGACTGTTTAGTCTTAGAGCCACCTCATAGGCCTCTGTTCCAGATTGGTATGCTGCAGTAGAAACAGCCACAGCACCCCAAACTCTAGAGCCCACTGTCTTCCCACCTGGTGTGGCACGTGATCACTGGTACTCACTGAGAACGCTTGTGCCCTCCTGGCAGGTACCCGTCTGAACCGGCCTCTGCTGAGGTTCCCAGGTATCTGCCTCAGGTCTGGCCCCGGAACCAATCTAGGTGGTCAGTTTGCCCAAGGATCGCGTCTGCCTGTGTATGAGGGGGGGTCATGGAGAGAAGTGTGCCAGAGGATCGAGTGTTGGAGGGAGAGGGCCCCATGAGGGAAAGGTGCTCAGCGGGTGGCTCAGGCTCGGAACTGGCTGGGAGGATACAATGGCAGGAGCCTGGGGTGGGTGATGGGCCGGTCCTGCACTCCTCTGCAGAGCAGAGAGCTGCTGGGGAACCCTGTCTGTGCTGTTCCCGAGCTGGGGAGAGGATGGGCTTGGGTTCAGGTCCGGATGGGGTCTGGGGTTTGGATCCCAGCTGGAAAATTAGACTGTTACAGAGAGACAGCCTGTGCCCTCTTGGCAGGCACCCATCTTAACCTACCTCTGCTGAGATTCCCAGGTATCTGCCTCAGGTCTGGCCCTGGAACCAAGCCAGGTCAGCTTGCCCAAGGATCACATCTGCCTGTGTATGCAGGGGGTTCGTGGAGAGAAGTGTACTGGAGGATCAGGTGCTGGAGGGAGGGGGTCCCGTAAGGGAAATGTGCTCTCATCTCTGGCACGGGAACAGGCTAGGAGGATACAATGACAGGAGCCTGGGGTAGGGGATGGGCCAGCCCTGTGCTCCTCTGTGGAGCAGAGAGCTGCTGGGGAACCCTGTTGTGCTGCACAGAAGCTGTGTGGAGGAAGGGCCTGGGTTCAGGTCTGGCTGTGGTCCAGGATATGGATCCCACCTGGAAAATCAAACCTTTATGGAGAGAGTCCTGGTGACGCTGCTACTCGTCCACCATCGCTCTGCCCCCCCCCCCCACATCTCTCTTAAGAGTTTCATCTAAGGAGAAAATTGATACACATCTCTATCACTGACATCATGCAGAGATAAAATTCATATTGTTTCTATTAATGCCATTCATTACATATTGCTAACAGTAAAAGAATAGGAAGTGTTTTTATTTCAACACTATTTATTTTACCCAGGTTTTTAGCTTCATTGTCCAAATAGGTGTATATTTATAGACTTTAAATACCATTAAATATTCAGTTTATAATTGAAAGGGTTATTAATGAAAAAAGGAAAAATTTGATTTATATTGGCATATTACTTATCTATAACTTTATATTACATATATGCACATTCAAATATATATATATATGTATATATATATATATATACTGAATTTTAGGTGACATTGGAAAGAAATTTTATCCAATTAAGGGAAAAGAAGAAAAGTTTCCATAAACTATCACTGAATCATGAGAGACATTTTTTAATAAAATGTTTTAAACATTTGCATTGAGTCTAAGTTAAACTGCAATAAGAGATGAGGAATATCTGTAAGAAATCAATATATAATTTGAAAATTGTTAAATCTATTCTACTTATATCCCAATATATATTTCCTCTCATCTTGAGACTTTGCCATTATTTCAATGTGCTAAATCAATACATGATTCTGTTATCCAGAGCAATTGTGTGTGTGTGTGTGTGTGTGTGTGTGTGTGTGTGATCCTGCTCATTTCTATAGAGGTTGTAAAATGTGGATTAGAACTCCTCACTAAAAATATTTTTTGAATACATAACCAATTATTTCATAGATAAACTTCAAATGTTCATTTGTTCTTTTGAATATTAAAAAAGGGACATATGTTAATCATAAAATGATCATTCTTCTTCATTTTTTACAGACAATACTCTAATTAGTTTTTCTTTATGTTCACCTCTCTGGTGCAGTGACTAATTATGGTAGAGAATTTATGCCTATTGATATTTACTACCTAGAAAGACCTAATCAAAAGAAAAGAAGCACGTATTTTCAAATTCATCCATACACTCCTGGGAGGGATATTATCAACTCGGTGAATGAATAGAAGCTTCTAATATTCCACCCGTGAATGCACCAAAAAACTTTCTTATGGATCAGTCCCCATAGAGAGAGACCAGGCAACAGAAATCCATCACATCAAATGGGTGAAAGCCTAACCACAGGCAGGTATGGCCCATTGCAAGGTCTCTGAAACATGCCTAATTCCAGGAGAATATAATCTACACAGCCCCAGAAAGGATAAATGCTTTAGTAGAGGACAAGCTGACTACCCTGATGTGATTATTTCATAATACATGTATCAAACATGACATTTTAAACCATAAATACATAAAACTATTATTTGTCAGTTAAAATAAAACTTCAGAACCCACAGATTTCTATCTAATCTTTGTAAGTGTCCTCTATAAAGCAAATTATATATATATGAGTATAGCATAATTTTAATAGTTTTCTATTTTTCTTCAATATTTAATAACTTACCTGTTAAATTCTATTCCTGCCCCTAAATTTACTGATATAAGGTATAAAATGCCCTCCAATCTCTTGATCACTTATCTTCCTGTGTTTTCCATGTATGATTTATGTTCATGCTTATTTTTAAAAACTTTATTTATTTATTTATATTTGCAAGGAGAAAGAGAGAGAGAGAGAGAGAGAGAGAGAGAGAGAGAGAGAGAGAGAGAGAGAGAGAGAGAGAGAGAGAGAGAGAGAGAGAGAGAGAGAGAGAGAGAGAGAGAGAGAGAGAGAGAGAGAGAGAGAGAGATTGAGAATGAGCAGACCAGGGCCACCAGCCACTGCAAACAAACTCCAGATGCATACACCATGCATTACTTTGTGCATCTGGCTTTACATGGGTCCTGAGGAATTGAACCCTGGTTGTTAGGGTCTTCAGGAAAGAACATTAACTGCTGAGCCATCTCTCCATTCATCTTTTTTTTTGTTTTTTTTTTTATTTATATATATTTTTATTGTCCATAATGAGTTACATTATTGAGTGGGCAAACAATGACTTGTTAACCCCAATTCGCCGATGCCCTCCTCCCCCATCCCCAAGCAGCTGGATAACCTCCTCCATGGGTCGTCTGGATCAGTCCTTGTTACAGGCGACCATGGATAACCTAGTATTCAGCCAAGTTCCCCTGGCCATGCCTCTGGATAATCTCCCCCACCACGGCTCTCACAATCTTTCCGCCCCCTCTTCCGCTCAGTTCCTTGAGTCTTGGTGGATGAGTATTAAGGCTGCTTTAAGGTTGTGAGTTTAGGGGTCTTTGTGTCGAAAATTGTTGGTTTCTCTCTCACTGGCTTATCCTGTGTTGATTGAATGGCTGTGGCTTTGGGTCCCTTGTTCATCCCATCATTCTCTGCGGGGTTCCATACGGATCCTCCATGATATGACTGTGGTGGCTCCTCTCTTGCCAGGATGTCAGCTATCAGCCTATGGTTGGTTGGTAGGGTTAGATGGGCCCCAGCTCTCTCGTTGCATCCTGAAAAATACAAACACAATCTCCATCGGAGAGGGCGATCAGTGTAGGTTAACAAATATACTCAATTCTGGATTACCTAGATTCTATTTTTAGTAGCCTCCCCGTCAATCACTCCCATAGTGCAACTTGTCTTGGGAGCCCAAGAGTATGGGATCCCGTGACTATCACCCTGAACCCCAAGTTCCAGACAAGGGCTCCCCCTCACTAAGTGGAAAATTTAGCTGAATTTAAAAGCTGTTGATGGTCTCCCCAAGGCCCAGGCTCCTACATTGCACAAGTGCTCCTTTCTTGGTTTGCTGTTCTCTCCCAGTAGGAGGTGTGGTCAGCCTACTCATGGCTGCAGATTGTGTTTCATGTCAGTGGTCTCTGTTTACTCCAGGTGTCATTGATCAGTTTCCCTTGGGAGCCTGTGCAGTGCCTTCCAGCTCTACACTAACTGCCTCTGGGGGCTGGATACTGTTCCGGACCTTGAAGAGTCTCTTGATGCTGATCGATGGCATTCTGTGGTTTCTTCAGCAACAGGGTTTTGCCTCAGGTCTGGGGAGGGCACTCAAGAGCTTTGACAGAATTGTGTTTTGTTGTTGGAACCTCATGGGTCGCTTTGGTCAACATCTCAGTGATGGAAGGAACCGATGGTTGGAGCCAGGGTTTGTCAGGCTGATCTAATTATTCACAGGCTTAGACTCTCTCCCCTTCTATTCATGGCCCTTCTTGCCAGTTTATGCTCACTACTTTCTCAATAGGTTACAGTATGCTCGTGAGGGTTTTACGATTTTGAATCAATTTTGGTTTAGCTTCATGCTTAAGTCATTCCTCTACCCCATCCCTTAACCCTCATTCATAACCTCTCACTTCTTTCTACTAGTCTGCATAGAGTTTACAGTTATCCTGGTTAAGGACCACATATGAGGGAGAATATGCGATGTTCTCTGTTCTTTTGAGTGTTTGCTTACTAATATCTGCTCAAAGTCAGACCATTTTTTCCTAAATTTCGATATGTCCTTTTTCCTTTCAGCTGAGTAGAATTCCATCATGTAAATATACCACAGTTTCGCTGTCCATTCCTCCATGGAGGGGCATTTGGGTTGATTCAAATTCTTAGCTATTATGAATTGAGCTGCTATAAACATAGTTGTACAAATGTTTCTGTGTCTAAATGAGACATCCTTTGGATAGATGCCTAGTAGAGGGATAGCTGGGTCTATTGGTAGTTCTATGTCTATTGTGTTCAGGAGTCTCCACACTGCTTTCCATAGCGTTGAACAAGTTTGCAATCCCACCAGCAGTGAATGAGGCTGGCGAGGATGTGGGGAAAAAGGTACCATCTTTTTTTTTAATTTACACTCACTTTCTACTGATCACTTGTCATATCTTCCTTGTTCATAGTGTCAAACTGATACGGAGAAGATGAAGAGTTCCAACTTGAACTCATCAGTCAGCCAGGGATGATGGCAGGTTTTTATATGTATGGTGTAACATTCTTTCATTGTAAATATGTGAACTATGCAATAGAGATTACGTTAATTGGTAGAAAGTATTGTTCTCAAAAAGCCGGAAATAAAAGTAATTCTTAATAAAAATATGGAAAACAAGAAGGGACAAGGGTTGGTATCTCAGAGATCATAAGACTACTGCTTTAAAAAAGCATTATGACACTAATTTTCTTTAAATTGGGTATCATCAAAAAACTAACAGGTATCAGGTTGAAGAGGTTGCTTAGTGGTTAAGGCATCTGCCTGCAGAGCAGAAGGACCCGAGTTCAATTCCAAAGGATCCATGTAAAACCAGAAGCACAAGGAGGTGCATGTGTCTGGAGTTTGTTTGCAGTTGCAGGAGTCCCTGGAGTGCCCATTCTCTCTCTCTGTCTGCCTTTTTCCTCTTTCACAATTCTCTCTCAAATAAATAAATAAATAAATAAATAAATAAATAAATAAATAAATAAATAAAATATTTTTTAAAATTAAAAGAATATAAATCTTATCGTTTGCAGTGCACTTCTTCATTCTTTTCTTACAATCTTCTTCAGAGAAGGATGTTGCTTTCTGTTTATAACCCAACGTTCATAGAGCCATTCAAAAGAAGCCGAATACGGCCACTCTACATGGAGAATTCATTGTAAATGATAGTAGAGATAGACAGAGTTGCTGCTTTGGAGCTATATCACTGTGGTGACTTTATGAGGTATTTCTCAGCATTTTAAGACAACTTCCCATGCCGCATCTTTTAAAATAAGCCTCCATGAAAGCAGCTCATTATCCCTACTTCAGGAATGACAGGAACTGTTTGTGCCTACAGAAGAATAACTATGAAGATGGGGCAAGCAAGAAATCAAGAAGATAAGGCCATTGAAAACTTCTCAGTGCTTGTGTGTGGAAATTCATCCTGAAGCAAGACCAAATCAAACTGCATCCTGGTAGAACTTATGGCAGGTAATGTTGAATGCAGGGACACTAATAATGGAAAGCATTACACAAATATTCTCATACCTAGGGTACAGGGAATCTTTCATAGATTTATCAACATTTTTGCTAATAACTTCATCCATTTTAATGATGAATTATTTTGGTAAATAAAAAGCCATATAATTGCTCAAGTTAAAAAGCTGAATATTATTTTGATTATTTCTTTACTTCACTTTCCCGATGTTCAATTTCAGTTTTTCTATTTTGCAACACAGTGAAGACTCTATGTCTACAAAATCCCACTATTTCCACAGAAGTTCAAATTCCCATACCTCTAACCTGTGTTTCTACAGTGCCTTTCTCACTAGTCTTCTAATTTTCTAAATTACTTTTAACTCTAAAAACAGAATTTTGCATAGTAATGAGGGTATCCTTTGATATATTGATGATTGAATACAGTGCAATGTACACATGCATATACGTATATGAAAATATTCTTGTGTTTCAGCCCCATTTGTTCAGCTATTTTCACCCAGGCATGTCAGACTCCTACTGAAGTGTTAGCTGGATCAAACTTTTCCTTCAGAACCCACCTTAAATATTGCTGCCTACTCAAAGAGCCCTCGATCATCCTCCTGTTGTAAAATAGCTTATAACTACCAGTTCTTTCCCATATAGCTCTCTGTTAATATAGTTTGTCTCATTTCCTTAGTATTTAATATAACTACATACTTTAAATCCCAAATATACATTGTTATCAGCATCCTATTTATGACTTCCAATGCCTTTTGTCTTACTCCTTGAAAATAGAAATTCTATTGTTATTCATGACCATATTCTAAAACTGACTTGAGCACCTTTCTAGGTATTATGGGTATGGTATACATATTTGTTGATTGAATATTTCTGTGGATATCTCAAATTCTCAAATTCTTTGAGAGAGAGCTACAAGACTGAACTATCAGAACTCATTAGGATCCTAACAAACATGCTAGATAATTGCTGAGTCAAATACCATATGCTTCCTTAGTGACACTGTCCACTTGACCGGAAGAAGTAGCTTATGGAAGAAAAAGGTGTATTTCTGGCTTGCAGTTTCATCATGGCAAGGTAAACACGGCAGGAACAGGTAGCTGGACATCACACTTTCACACCAGCAGGAAGGAAACTGGGTGTGGCAAGTGGAAGTGACAAAATTCTTCCATTGAGGCTCCACCTCCCAAAGCCCCACAACCTTCTCAAGCAGTGTTACCAACTGGGGAGTAGGTATTCAAATATAGGAGGCTATGGGGAACATTCTACATTTAAACAACCACATTTAAACATTTAAATTTAAACGACCATGAGCTATTTAATTTTGGTTGGGAGGTATGGAATAGTTCAGTAGCAATTGAAACTTGAAATATCACCTTGTGAATTCATAGCTGAATGAGATGGAAGAGGAGAAAGGTAATTATGGGTTTGGAGAAATCATGAGTAGTCAGACTTCTTCTGGGGATCCAGGTCCGGGTCATATTTCCATCAGATGGAGGCACAGAGGAAAGGGCATTTTACCACCGTGGGTTCTAAGGAAATAAGCCATACTAACTGAATAGAATAATTTTTCCTACAAATACTTAAAATCCACTGTGTATTAATTATCATTCTATAACTTACATGTTGCTCATATCACGAGACACCATTGTTTGTTTAGAAAGAGTGAACATATTTGCTAGTATATAATCTACGTGTCTTTTCTCAAATTACTAACTATAGATATGGCATTGAGTATGTTTTACTTACGATACAATCTGTACAAAATAAACTATGCCAACTATCCATGGAAAAGCTTGTTTTCAGCAAAAGAAAATTACCAATAAATTTTTACATATACACACAAGGTTTAAATGTAAGTAAGGTTTGTATCATTTTATGTAGCTATTTCTGGCACATTTCTAAATTCCAAATCTTAATCATATTTTCATAATCAAGCATTATGTACCCATGTAAGAATTACTAAAAGTAAGCAAAAAACGTTTCTGTGAAGCCACAAAAATTGAACTGGAAAATAAAGAAGATTGGAGGCTTATGTCTCCCTTTCTAAGGTACTGTTCCAAGGCCCTTCATAAAAGAAGAAAAGAAAAAAAATCAAAAGACATTCCCCCACTTCCTACATGTAGCCTTACAGCTGTATACGGATTTCTGTAACCCAGTTTATTCTTCAGGACTGAAGCAATTTAGGTAAGATGCTCTTGTTCAGAATGCTTGCTTAGCAACCAAACCTCCAACATTGAACTGTCACTGATTGTTGCCTCAGATCTTTGAGACCAATGAGTACATTTGTTCTTTAATAACTTCTCCTTATTTCAACATCTTTGAATACACCCACAATCCATTACAGCAGCCATGAGCCCCTGGAAATGTCTGGATGGTCCCAAATGAACATCACTAGCCTCTGAAGAATCTTTGTACCCCCTAACCTATGAACAGATCCAGAATGCACACCCAGGAAGGACCCCAGTGAGTAGGGGACAGATAGGAGAGAAATGGGGACACCTTCATAAGATTTGCTCATGCAATGTATAAACTTATTCATAATAAAGATATTTTTTAAAAAAGAAAACAAGCAAAAAAAGAAGAAAAGAAATCCTAGAAACTATTTGATTTCACAATGAACAAAGTGTATTGTACCTTATAAATATTGTTTGTAAATTTAAAAAAAAAAGAGTCTTTGTATGTTACTAAGGCTGCCATAGAATAATTTGCCTTTTGATTGGCCAGAATCAGAGAGAGTAAAGGAAGAAATTTGCTGCGTGGTTAAGGCAGGGACCTTGAGTCAGCAGTCTTGCTCTATGTCCTTGGCTACATTTTGACTCTTGTCCTTGCCTTGAGAATGTAACTGTTAAATGAATGTTAGAATGGAAACAACAAAGTCAGAAACGCAGCATCAGTTACTCTTTCATTTTTGTGAACAGATACCTGGCCAGAACCAGCCTAAGGAAGGAAAGAGTTTACTTTAGTTTCCAGTTGCAGAGGGTGGAGCCCCATGGCAGGGACATGGTGTGTCCTGTAAAGCAGGATGGTGGGAAGCCTGTGTCCCATCATCCCATCAACAGAGAGGAAGCCGAAAAAGAAAAGAGCAGCAAGAGACCCACATGAAACCTTGAGAGAGCAACGGGATAGCAAGAGATCTATCACCACAGCCAAGAAGTCAACCCAGGACAAGTCAGCAGGACAGACACCAACCATATCCAACACAACCCAGGGCAAAGGTCCAGAAATACTTAAGATCTCAACAATAAAGCAGACTTAAAACTCAGCAGAAGAGGGGGCGGAAAGAATGTAATGTAAAGAATGTTCAATTCTCCAGTATCCACATTAAGCCCAATGAACAGAGAGACACATGCATTTGGAGATTTGGAGTTTGGTTGCAGTGGCAGGAAGCCCTAATCGACTCTCTCTCTCTCTCTCTCTCTCTCTCTCTCTCTCTCTCTCTCTCTCTCTCTTCTTCCTAATAAATAAATATGTAAAATATTTCATTAAAGATAAAAAGGAATCCTGGTTCATAAGCAACCTTAAAAATGCATATTTCCTAGATTATTTGGAACTGGCTTGAGCCCAGTCCATGCCCTCAAAGTCTTTTGAATTTATCAGCATCTCACTGAGGATGGGTTTGACTTCCTGGATGTCATTAAAGCCTCAGTGTAGCAGTTTCTTTGCCTCAGGCTGAGTCTCCTACAGATTGTTCTTTCTGAAAGTCTTTCTCTCCATGCCTACTTTCATCTTAATCCACAGATTTATATATAGATTTAATGGAATTGAATCTTTCTCACTATTTCCCCTCTAGTCATTGAAAGTCGGGCTTGCTAGGTCATACTGGATTAGATATGACTATTTTAAACATGGCATTTAGCACTCAGTGGACCTTATTGTCTTGATGAGATTCAGCTAATGCCTCATTCCTACTGGAAATATTGAATGTCAATTTTAGTGTGAATTCTGTTGTTGATTAAGTAGACTTGACTGGCAAATTTCTAAAGATCAATTCAATTGAGTGATGAAATGCTACCCAAGACTTGTTCTGGGATTCTGTCAGCCTAGGGATATGATATTAAGATGTCAAATTAGAGCAGGTTTTCAGGATTTTTAAGTAACACAGAGTTAAGTGGTAGCACATTGCTTGAGGTGTTTACTACACTAGAAAAGACTTATTCTGATTAAAACACTATTGGGAAAAGACAAATACGGATGAAAGTTCTAATAAAATGTTTTTTTCTAATTATCAGTTTAAGATAATTACCCACTGGGGTCTTGGTACTGGATCTGTCCATAGGTTAGGGGGTAGGAACTGCACCAGAGGTTGTTCTTTGCCTTCCACCAATGTGTGACCTTCCTTTCTCTCCTCCTTTCACGACTTGGACACATTTGAGGTGCAGTGAATTGTTTTATATGACCTCTTTCAATTTAACTTTTTTTTGAAATTATGATAAACTAAGAAATCAATTGATTTGCTTACAATAGCAGACAGGATAGCATAAAGAAAAAGAAACCACAGACAGTTGCCAGGTTGCTTCCAGAGTTCATGCAGTATGCTCTTAAGAGTCAGTGTCTTCATTAAACAGTCGGCTCTGACACTTCCAAGCTTTCAACTCTGGGAAATATCCTCTACTTCTTCGCATGACAT
This sequence comes from Zapus hudsonius, assembly GCA_004024765.1. Lineage (NCBI taxonomy): Eukaryota > Metazoa > Chordata > Mammalia > Rodentia > Dipodidae > Zapus > Zapus hudsonius. Next base: position 14,069 of record PVHP010009192.1, read on the forward strand.
CTGTCCTTTGCCAAATGGCTGTCCTATGCCCATCCAATGCCTAGCTCAATGTGCTCTGAAAGAATTAAATGAGATACTGAATTTAAAGCTTCTAGCTTCATCATGTCACGTAGGTTTTGAAAAGGTAGCAACACAGTTGTAATCCATATATCTGGATTAGGATGGGATAAACTTTGAGAAGAAGAAAAATGTTTGTGTATTCTCAGATGATTCTCTCCAGTATATTTGTTACCAATGAAAAGATAATAAATTTACAGTGAAATTGGTTGGCACCTCCCTGTGATAAAAGCCATGAATGTGTGCGTGTGTGTGTATGTGTGTGTGTGCATGTGTGTGAGTGTGCATGAGTGGATTGTACAGGTGTGTATGCACCTTCTGAAGGACAGAGGACACCCCAGGTGTTATTTCTCAGGGTTCGTCTGTCTTGACAACAGTCTCTCACTGGCCTGGAACTGGCCAACTAGTCGAGGCTGGCTGGCTCTTGAGCCCTGGGGATCTGCCCAATTCTCTTCCCCGTGCCACCACACTATTTTACATGCATCCTGGGATTTGAACACAGGTCCTCATGCTTGTAAGGCAAGCACAGTGCTGTCAAAGCTCCCCCCCGCTCCAGCCAGCTTCTTTTTCATTCCAACTGATTCCATTGCAAAAACAAGGAAAATGGAAAAAAAGATTTTTTTTTGCAGAGCTTCTATTACTTTACTCTCCTTTGATATATGTGTGTGTGTGCATTCTTAAAATAGACCTTCTCGCCAACAGAAGATGACAGTAAAAGAAAAACACACCATAGTATTTCGGAGCGCAGAGAACAGATCTTGTTATTCAACTGCTATGCTGATCAATCTAGGTTGGGTTCTTTTTGGGGGGGAGAAATATGAATGGACATTTTCAAGAACCTCCATGTCATTAAACAAAATTAGTTAGTTTCACTTAAATAATAGTATAATTGTGCATCATTCCCTTTCAACAGAAAAAATATTTTATAGCATACTTCTGAGTATCTTGTGTTTAATACTACTTTTTAATTTTAAATTCAATAATAGTGGATATAATTATATATAATATATATTTTATGTAAAACTCTGTTTACCATCTTTACATTACTCCTTTCTGAGATCAAATATCTGATAAGAATCACTTTAAGGAAAGAAGGATTTATTTTAGTTGATAGTCGGAGGATACAGCCCATCATGGTCGGATGGAGATGGTCTTAGGAGCTCAGTACACTCTGAGGAATGAATTAAAGGGAAATGAATGCTAATGCTTATTTTGCTGTCTCCTCCTAATCCAGTCCAGTCATCCAGGAACAGAATGGTATCACTCACAATTACTGTGGGTCTTCCCATCTCAATGAACATACCAGATAATCCTTCACAGGCATGCCCAGAGGTTAACCTAACCTAGATGCCCTCTCACTTGATGGTTTCCTTAGGTGATGCGATGTCCTGTCAAGTTTACAGTCAATATAAACCACCATATGGTCCCAGTGGAAAATTAGAGAGGGGAAGCTATAGAATGTGAGAAGGGAATTTTCTTTTTTTGTTGTTGTTAAAATGTAAAATGATACTTACAGTTGGGATAAGTGCAAATTGTCAGCATCTAAACACAGTTCTGATGACAAGAGTTAAGCAGACATTGGAAGATGAGTTGATTATGTAACCAGTTTGCAAACTGCATCTGTCTTGACTTCAAAAGTGAATTTCTTATTTACTAACAATATTGGTAAAATCCAATGTTAACTCTGACCCTGTGCCATGGCATAACTGAGCACTTTAAGGACTTAGCTGTATGATGAACATTTTTCAGATGGGGGATTTTCCTCAGAGAGGGACTTTTCTCAGAGTTGCGCCAGTTGTAAGCATCAAAGCTGATATTTGATTGGAGACTGCTCATGGTCAGATTTATTCACCAGGAAGTCAAGTATACTTCTGGTTCATCTAGTCATGGCCACCCAAATTCATGAGTTTCTAAGTTCATAACTTTTTATCTTTAGGGTGAAAGAGAGGAAAAACAATGAAAAATCAAGCATTTGCTTCTTCTGGCAAAAAATGAAGAAAAACTTGATAAGTGAAGAAAGTCATTTTGTAAAATGAAGCATTACAAAAATTTTACATTTGCAAGATTTAAAATCAGAATCTTCTTTCTGATTTGCTGATTTACACCACATTCTTTAATCTAGTAGTAGGCAGCTGGTTTGGACTTGGTTGCTGAAATCTGAAGAACTCAGAGAAAAATTTTCAATTCTTCCATAATGATAACAAATGAAAGCTCATCCAATCAGGAAGAACTTATATGGTTTCTGAAAACATGAATTTACAGATACTTCATCATGTAACTATTATGTTAGCATTTAGTCCTTTTCCTACATCTACTTTTTCTTTGTCCAGAATATAAATTAAACGTAAATATCTAATGTCACTTGGCTAAAAGACCAGGCCTGGGCTCCTAATTCCATTTCATGCAGGGTGACTGCAGTTCCATTAGATCCATAGCTCACCTCAATGATATCAGAATGGATCAAACTCTTTAAAGTACATGAGCAGCTTTGAAAAGATAATTTGGGATTCATAATTTGTTTATTTGTTTCATACTGCAAGGTGATTGGCCTCTTATTTTAAGCACTATTTTCACATGGAGTCCATTAAAATTATCCAAAATCCTGTGCCCTTCATCAAATATTTAGGAAGAAATATTAAATTTTTTTTATAAAAATAACAACTTTAGGCAAAATAAATTGATTAAAAACTACAATAAATAATTACTGCTTTTCTTTTTGTAAATATTTTATTTATTTGAAAGGAAAGAGAGCGAGCGAGCACAACAGGACATCTTGTAACTACAAATAAACTCCAGATACACATGCCTCCTTGTGTACCTGGCTTCACATGAGTACTGGGAAATCAAACCCAGGTCATCAGGCTTTGCAAGCAAGTGCATGAACTGCTGAACTATCTCCGCAGCTCATTCATGGTTGTTTTTCAATTTCGGGTCAAAACTGAGCTTTTGTGTAGCTTTCTTCTTTATTGCTACACCCAGTCCATAGTTTCCCTCACATTTATGTCTGTCATTGAACATTTATTACTCATTTTATGAATTGACTATGAAAACATAAAAATGACATGTGAAATAATATGGCATCATACTATACCAAAAGTCATAAAAGTCATAATTAATTATCTAATGGTGACAGTAATAAATCAAGAATACCCACTGCTAAGCACAGAAACTATGTATTCTTTAAGTATGTACTTATGATCCAATCACTTCCCCAAAGCCAAACCTCTAGCTTTGAACATTGCATTGTGGGCTAAGCCTTCAACAGACCAGTTTAAATGAGACATTTCATATCCAAACCATACCAAACATTTTTATGAAAATGTGATATGAGGGGCAGCTTTGCCTTCTCACCTAATACCATATATATAATTATTATTACATATTAATCTATATATACTTAATAGATTCACATCAGTTTTGCCCTAGGTTTGTCTAACCTCTACTAACTCATTCCATGTTCAAGATAAACTTGTAAGACCCTTCTTTTATTTACCTCAATGCTTGGCTGAGGACACACACATACGTACAGAGAGGTTCAATGACAATGGCAGAGCAGGGCATTGAAGTGGCCCCGCTGGACTTGTAGCCCAGGCAGCCTGACTCCAGAGCCCATGCTGCTGCCCATATAAATTTATAATTTGCATGAATTATATATTTTGGTACTTATAATTTATGGTCAATGTACTGAGTGCTAAGAAAACTCTTTTTGTGATTCTCATTGAAATTTTATTCCCTACACACAGTGATTCAGGAATAATCAAGCAAGCTAATATTCCTGACATTAATGTATCCCCTGGAACATTACTGGGATCGTGGGCTAGATAAAGACTGCAAATAATTTCTTTTAAACTAGCTTCATTTTTGCTGTCAACTGAATTTTGGTGCCAAAATGATAAAAAAAATCTGTCCAAATGATTTTGGAAATTTTAAAGTTGTGGATTATGCTTCTGCCGTTTAATTAACGAAGAAACAAAGTCTCAGATGTTAGAGTGAAGTAAACTGCGTTAGTTGATGGACTGCCTGGTATCTGCTTTAGCTCGTTTTTACAAATATGTATAGATAGATAGATAGATAGATAGATAGATAGATAGATAGATGGATATAGATAGAGATATAGATATATATGTATATTTACAAGGAGATAGGAGTGAGATCAAGTGAGAATGAGTGATCCAGGGCCTCTAGCCACTGCAAATGAATCCCAGAGGCTTGCATCACTTTGTATATCTGGCTTTACGTGGGTCCTGGCAAATCAAGCCCTATGAGTTATCTGTCCTTCCAAACAAGTGCCTTTAAACGTTGAGCCACATCCCCTGCTTTTTTTTTTTTTAGCTCTTTTGAAAGCAATCTTGTTTTTTTAATATGAAATTTAAACCTCAAAACAAAAATGTAGCATTTTGTTTTGTATTTGGGTCCATAATTGTTGGAGACTAATTTACCTGGCTTACTAACCCTGTGCTAACTGGCTGGTCATTTCTTCTCTTGTATTCATCCTATATCTAGGATTTTTCTGCCAGCTTTTTTTTTCAGAAACTGATGAAACAAAGTAACACAGCTGATAAATAATCCAACAATGTAAATCCTGCCTCCAGGATGTGAATTGACCAGATTTCAAAGCTACTTACAGTACGTTAATTAATCTATGGTCAAAATTCTAGATTTCCTTATTTGAGACTTGTTTTAAGCATGCAGTTTAACTTTTATATGCTAACATTTCTAAGTACTTGTAATTTTTTTCTACTTTGAAGCTTTTTTCTTTTTATTTCATTTCATGACTATGCAATGGACTGTGTCAGCTTATTAAAATATCGTCACCTTTTAGAGTAATGAAGTAATAACTTATTTTTCTATTAAGTGGAATTTGACAGTATACAAAAATACTATGAGTTGCTACGTATTTTTCTAGCACCAGGCATAGAGTAGGCAACCAGTATATGAGCAAGATAAAATACCCGCTTACAAATTTGCTGCCCATCACTTCCAAATGGCAGTTTAATTTAATAACAGCTTTAGGATTACATATTTAAGATCTCAAAGAAAAGCAATAAATTTAAACACTTGTTCTCCTGAAGAAGACTGAAATCTAGTTTTGTTCTCATTGAACTTTAAATGAAATCCTACATACGAATTATGCAAAGGTAGAAATACAATGTGCACAGTATAATTTCATTTACTTGAACTAACATTCAGAAGCATTTAACTTGAAAACCTTTAGCGTTGATCCATTAAATTTCCTACAACTGTAACCAATAAAGCTGAAGTATAATTATTACCATTTAGTAAGTTCTTGCTTATATCTTCTTGTCTCAATAGCAAATCTGTCTCCTTCGGGACTGTGTTTGATCGCAGGACTCAATATAATGTAGCATATGGCCACTTACATCATCAGTGCCCATACTGGATTTGAAAAAAAAATGAATTCCAATGCTTACCACTGATTTAGTGTAGCACCAGCTTTAAGTATGTGACTGGTTCTCTATACTTTTTGAATGCATTAGTATATTTGTAGGTGGGCATTGAGAAAAACAACCAAAAATCAGACCTTTTTTGGAATTCATATTTGAAATACCAGTGGTATTTCTTTGTCAACAGACTAAAGTCTTCTGAGATCCTGTCACATCCCTCTCTAGTCTGTCCTCTCCTGACATTACCTAACCTTCAGAGTCAGCTGAGCAGGATCAGATGTTGACCTGTTTTGTAAAGTCATAGCCCATCCATGAGTCCAAAGAAGGTACCTCCATCCCTGCCCGCACCTACATGGCTCCTAGTGACTGACTTCGCTCTGTCTGGGTGCTGCAGTAGGAAGGCAGATGGCCTTTCTCCCGAACACCACACATTGTCAGCCTGGGAACTGGCACAGTTCTCTGTAAGCCAAGAACACTCTGTGCCTTGCTCTCAGTTCTCTTCCCCTTTGCTGGTTTTTAAGTCCCGGAGCCATTGTTGCAACTTGGGAACAGATTGTCAAAATTGATAGAAACCTGTGAGAAAGTGATTCAGGTTGAAAGATACCTTCATCACACTTTTCTTCTTACAATATATCCATTTCATACAGCATCCGCATGAGTTGCTGAAATGACTGTCTTATATATAAAATCTATAATGTCATATAGTCTCAGGGTGTTAAAACAGATATTTAGATTCTAAGATGGAGGCAACCCAAAACCTTACTCTATAATATGTAGGCGTACACATGTGTCATTCATATGTCCTATCCATTCCTCGGCAGATGACTAAACATATTTATCATATTACTACTTTCTAGGCGTTTTCAAATTTGCTATCATCAGCAATAAGCATTACAATTCTGTATGTGTTTGTATGCTTGAATCAACAGGCAGAATTGGCACCTTTATTCCCATTTTATGTGTAAGTAAACTAGGAGTCACCAGACTTACGGTTTATGTGTTTATGTTCTGAAGGAAGAAACAAACGAATCAGTTCACCTATGTCATCATCTTGTCTAACTTCTTTCCCGTTGTGAAAACACAGAATCACATGAGGGTTTGTCTTGCCTTCTTCAAGTGCATGGTTCTATTGTATTTTCTCCAAGAAACTCGTTCTCTTGGCTCTTTCTACGTTCCTTCACACTCAGGTGTTGACATTTAGACCTTGGTTAGTTGCCTTGGTTCCTTTGCACAGAATATGGCAAAGCCCCAAGGCTTCAGTGAGTTACTCGAAAATGTGTCAGTGGTATTATGGGAAAAAGAATAAAGAACACTTGGACGGAACCATATGAGTTTAATCGTTGTTTTAAAAAGTCATCTTTTAAAAAGAAGAAATCCTGGCTTTCTGAAGGGAAAACTAAATGAGAATTTAGGTTTTAATTATAGACTTCTGCAAAGTTCATCCTTTGTGCTAAACCAATAAGAAGCAGCCTTTTATCGATACGAATTTATCCACTCTCTCTAACATCGCATATTTAAAATCACTTTATGATTTTGTATTATTAAAGGAAGTCACCTTTTGAGCTGCTTCTATAATAAAGAATGCAAAGTGTTAATTGAATTGAAAGTCCGGGACCATCTAGGCCCCCTGAGTTCAGAATTCAAGAGCTATGAATTAATGTGAATAATTAGTGTCAGTGATTGGGGGGTAAATAAAAAAGCAGGTGGCTAACCATGGAGCTCATAACACCAGCATTCCACTTGTCATGACCAAGAAGTGGGTACGTAATGGTTTAGAGGCTGTCTGCCCAGGTTCCAAGCCCAGTCCTGCAAATCACTGTGTGACCTTTTCAAAGAAATGTTTTCCTCTGGGCCTTGGTTTTATCCCTCTGTAAAGTGAAAATTGATCTGCTTGCACTCAGAGACTCCTGGGGTGTTAATATTCTAAGATCCCAAATTCCTCAAGAAGACAATGCCACAGAAACTGGATGGGAACACTCAACTCCATGTGACGTTTTCTCTATCTATTTTTTTTCCTCTTGAGTAAGGCTGGTGCTTTTGGTAAGGGGCATTTGTCAGACACAAGGTATAATTTTGCTTTGATTAAATGCGAGTGATGCTGCTTAAACAGCATTGATCCTTGCACCTGGTGTGATTGTAATGATTTCATTTCATTTTCTCCTTGGAGAAAACTGTATCACAATTCTATTTCACAAGTTTAGTTTTACTATTTGCTCATACAGACATTATCCTGTGAAAATATTTTTATCTTCTGACAGTTCAGTGCCATGTCTAATGTTATAAATCCATGAAAACAATTTGGTTTTCCAGTTATTATAATTCATGATTTGTGGGTTGGTGAGTCATACTCTGTAGATATTTTATTATTATGGTTTTGTGATTAATCTTGTTGGACATACCATCAAATCTAGATAAAATTCTGTATACTGGCCTCACTCTCCTAAAATTCAGTGATGTTTCCAGGTTCTTTCAATATTTCAACTTTTTATAAGCCAAGAAGTTTAAGAATGGAGGCTACAGATAGAGACATCTTTAAAGTTTCCAACATAAAAATTTCATTCTCATTTGTGTCAGTATTTTTTAATGTTCATTCCTTTCATTGGATATTGAAGAAATAAAGTTCAACAGCTCCATGTTTCTCATTCAGAAACACTTCATTTCAAGCCTGAAAATCAGTTTTCTCATCTGCAAATTTTGTGATTCACTGTATGATTAGCTTCAAGGACCCCTCAAAAAAACTTGTATTGTTTTTATTTTTTAAATTTTCTTGAAATAGTGTCTTACTACATAGTCGAGGGTGCATTCAAATGAACAAACATCTTACCTCAGCCCCTTGAGTTCTGGAGTTACAGGCATCATACCTGGCTCCTTCCCCAAACTCTCAAAACTATTTTCCTATGACTAAACAAATCAAGGTATTTTATCCAATTGATCCTCAATATATAATATTTGATTTACACTTCATCAATAATTCCAAAAATGAAGAAGCAACAATAATAGAAAGGAAATCAAATCCGATAAAACTTATTTTGGGAAAGAATTGTGTGATGTTAGCATGAATCCATGCTAGATGAATAAAATATTGTAGCAATCTATATTCTTTATGCCCAAGAGTTTATTTGAAAGAAACTGAAGGTAAACCATACTAAAAAGCTATACCTGGTACTGAGGAGCCCAATACCCCATTTCCCATGTTTATGAAAAAGGGCATTTTGTAATACATGGTACTTATAACCCAAAGTACTCTACAAATACATTATGATTATGGTGATTATATGCATATGTGTAATATATTTTACATACATTGTGTATATGCCCACACACATGCACATATTTATGTTAAGAGTGACAAAATAGTGAGAAAAAAGTAAGCATAAGAAGCCTAAATTAGCATGTTATCCCTGGTGAATATATTAAAGGATTTATAAAAATAAATTCCGTATTAAATGGAAGGTTTTTCACTAACAAAATCAATAATCTTTCTTGAATTTATTTCTACTTAGTAGTACAAAAGTAATGCACCTTGTTCCATATGTGAAGACAAAGGTTCATATTGTGGAAATCTTATAGCATACCATAGAGAAAACACAAAACAGAAGTACTGGTGCAAAGTTAAATTGATTTCAGACACAGTCTAATACAACTTACATATAAAAGAGCAAGCAATTGTTTAGTGAAAATTCACCAATCAGATAGCATGACAGGGAAAGGAAACAAACATGAAATTTGCCTCTAAATATAAAAGCCTGAGCTTTTCTCAAATAAAGATGTTCTTCATTGTCAGGGGAATTACGATAGATGTGCGCTGCATCACATAACAAATTTTTATAAAATGCAGGAATTAAGACATTTAAACATGATATAGACACCGTGTTTATATTGTTTCCTTTCAAGTGCAGGCAGCCAGCCAAGTGAGCAAAATATTTACTGCTTGTGAAATATCCTACCTAAAGAAAACAGCTCTGAGCACATATCCTGGTTTCCTAAGTGGGGATGACTCCTCTAACAGCATCAGCTCCACCTGGAAGATTTTGGAAACACTGATGGACTGAACCAGAGCTGGGGGAGGGCAGGCCTTCCTAAATCTTCTTCAGTACCAAGAGATGAGAATACACTCTGTAAAAAAAAAAACACAAAGCCACCACCTGATGCTAATATTTCGTTTTTAAAATGTTTATTTATGAGGAGAGAGAAAGAGAGAGAGAATAGTTGTGCCAGGGCCTCCAGCTGCCAGATGCATGTGTCACTTTGTGCATCTGGCTTTATGTGGATACTGGAGAATTGAACCTGGTTTGTTGGGCTTTGCAAGCCCCCATCTTCACGACTGAGCCATCTCTCAAGCCCTCCTGCATATCTTTCTTAACAATCTTTAATGAGATTGTCTAACAAAGATAATTCTTTAGATTCTCACTTGCCATGGAATGAAATAGTGGAGTTCACTAATGATGAGCTTTTCATTGATTGTCAATAACTTAAATGTACAGATGATACGCCAACACACATCATGTATTAGATCCTCTGTGCATTCAGATACCCTGTTATCAGCTTGGTGGTAAAAAATGAATTCTACTAAGATGACTAGAAAAAAAGTATAAACAAGAGAAAGTCCCGAACTTCAATCTATTTCAATTTCTTTTCCTTGCTATATAAAGTGAAATAAACACTGAGGAATAATTCTGGACTTCCCAGGCTCATTGTTTTCTATATAACGCATTCAGGTGAGACACATGGAACGTAATTAGAAGACAGGTTTTTTTTTTTAACAGAGTAAGGTATACTCTCAAAGAATAAGAGTGAACATTGTTCAAAGTAATCATTGTATTGGAAATACTCTTAGGAGTTGTGTGAATTGACACTCTCCAAAGGGCCCATTGCTCTGCTGTATACTTCAGATAGGTTTTGTGGGATTTATAAATTCTCTGCAGCTGATTACATTCCTGAAGGGGTTTTTTCTGCCCAGGTGATTGACAAGCCCACTTTAGATGACTTACAGAGGAGGAAATGATATATCTTTGTTCTTTAGCAGAAAACCTCTTGTTAGATATCAATCTTATAAAAATCAGGGCTCCTAGTACTGGGTTTAGATAGTTATCAGTTAATGGCTTTCTGGGCAGTTTAGGATATAATATGTTTCCTCCAAGAACTAGAGGTATGACTCAGGCCCCATTCCTCTGGCCTGTAATTAGAACTTCTGAAGTTCTACCACTGCTATCCAATCCTAATATCTCCCTGGCTAATATCTAACTAGCTATCTGGAAAAGCTTAGGTAGCCTTAAGCTTTCTTCACATGCTTATATATGTGTCAAGAATAATATTGTACAGAAACAATTAGGTCAAGAGTCTGTGGAGGGGGCTGGAGAGATTGCTCAGTAGTTAAAGCACTTGCCTCCAGTGCCTAAGGCCCCCGGTTCAATTCCCCAATACTCACATAAGCCATACCCACAAGGTGGAGGCCCTGGTGCTCTCTCTCTCTCTCTCTCTCTCTCTCTCTCTCTCTCTCTTTCTGCTTGAAAAATGAATAAATAAAATATTTTTTAAAAAGAGTCTGTGGAGGAACCTAAGATTAAAGAGTAACATTGTGAGACTTGACTCTGCAAATGAAATTCTTATCAATGTATATTCTCTTTGCAATAAGGACTATGTAGGGTCAAAGTCAAATAATGGCAGCTTTAAAGTTAATTAAAAAATAGATTGAGTTAATATGACTGATCATTGCCAGGGACATGAATAAGTTTCCCTGATTATCATATTCCACTGTGGAAGAGGTATATTTTTATAAAAATTTTGCACTCACAAAAAAGTCAGTATCCTACATTTTTCAATGATATCATTTGTACCATCAGGCAGTCCAGCTACAGCAAAGTGGAGATATATCTATAGGGATCCCATGCTCACTTGGAGCATTTTTAACTTTACAATTGGTGGAGGATAAAACTAAGCTTATAGATACATCATGAGAAGTTATTTCATAATCACAAGAACGTTAGGCTCTACTTGAAAGACAAGGAAGGCCTGCAGATGGATTAGCAGTTAAGGCAGTACTTGCAAGCCTGACTGCCCAGGTTCAAATCCCCAGCACCCAGTAAAGCCAGATGCGCAAGGTGGAGCGTGCTTCTGAAGTTTCTTTGCAGAGGCAGGAGGCCCTGATGTGCCAATTCTTTCTCTCTCTCTCTCTCTCTCTCTCTCTCTCTCTCTCTCTCTCTCTCATCTCCCACTGTCCCTCTCTCTTCCTCCTTCCCTCCTTCCTTGCAAATAATAACATTTTTGTAGAAATTAAAGAAAATGACTGGCCGGGGAACTAAAGTGGACCAAGGTCACTTTGTATCTCATCTCACAAAATTCCATCTTTCTATAGTCGCAATATTGTAGTTGGGCAAAAATGTCTGCCAGCAGCTTCCTCACAGAACACAAGTTTGCAATGTTACATTGAGAAATCCATGATGTTCAGAGTCAGAATATCTACAGGTTCAAAAAGAAAAGCTCCAAAAGACCATGTTATTATTCAAAGGAAATAAAGTAAAAATAGTTTAATCCCAGCATTCAGGAGACAGAGGTAGGGGGATTGTCATGAGTTTGAGACACAAGTGAATTCCAGGTCAGCCTGGACTAGAGAGAGAGACCCTACCTCAAAAAACAAGAAGTAAGAAAAGAAAATGTGCTGCTTTTTTTTTTTTTGAGAGTAATTGTGGCATGTGAATACATGGGGGAAATTGAAGGAATGCAATTTAAAGGAGAAATTTATCTTTTGAAGATATCTTAATTCTGTTAGTATATTTATGTATATGATATTTTATTTTTCAGTGCAATGACTTTATATGATTATGAATGACAGTGTCTAGTCAGTCCTGGCTTCTGCAACACATACACTAAAATTGAAACAATACAGAGAAGATTAGCATGGCCCCTGTGCAAGGACCACGTGCAAATTCATGAAGCGTTCCATTTTTTTTTAAATTGAAGCAAACTCTTTGGAGTAACATTGCAACCTAGAATTATTCTGGAAAGTGGAATTATCCAGTATCTTTGGGAGTTTCCTTCGGTAAAATATATGACTCAATTTTCATGTAAGGAAACCTGACTTCTTTGAATAATGCATTGTCCTAAGAAAGAAAAATAAAACATGTGTTTATTGATATGAAAAAATACTATGCAAAATTCCAGATATAAATTGTAGCTTTTGTTTGTAAATATTTAACAAGTAAATGTTGGTGAATATTAGAGGAAGGTTATATGGCAATAAATTAAAAATAAAATTTTTACTTCACTAAAAAAAGGAAAGTATCTAGTCAATTAAGAAGCTTGGCTAAAAAATGAATATTTTTATTTTCCATATGGGATTTTTTTGTGTGTGTTTACCAGTGATTTCAGAAGCTACAACACATCATTTGTTCCTGTTCCTCTGCTCTATTTTGATCTCTACTTTTGACTGAAAAAAAATCAAAACAGAGTTCTCCAAGGACAACTGGTCATTGTTTACATAAATTTGATGAATTTGTGAAATTTATAAAAGGATGCCTTAGGGATTCAAAGATTTATGGTTTTATTTTATAAAACAAAATCAATAAGTTTGTCATTCAATATTTACTTCAAAGTTGACCTGTTAGTCCACTAGATAACTACCACCTATACCCTGATGGAGTGTCGGTCCTGGGGCTTGTCTCTTCCACAGATACAGCTGCATGCGAATGAAATCAATAAAGCTGTTGTTGATATCTGGCGATGCTCACAGAATGAAGAAACTCATTAGATGGGTCCAAAGTTCACCCAGGCTTTCTGTCTGCCGACACACATTCATATGAAGACAAGGGTGAATAAATCAACATGGAGTGTGCTGGCTGGGCAATGAACACAGAGACCACTCAGAAGCACCCTGTCACTAGTGTGTGTCCTCACAAGGGATTCTAAAGATTCAAAAAATGCAGAAGAATGTCTTGAGTAGACAGAGAGCAGCTTTCACTAAGGCTAAAGTGGCCAAGGCATACATACATACATAACAGAGCGCCATCATGGAGAGAGCATCTTTTGTAGTCAGTTTCCTGTTGTTGCGCAGAGAAGAACCTGACCAGAGGTAGGTCATGGTACCTTGAAGGCAGAAACCTAGCCATGGAAAGCTGCAGAATATAAAAATGCAAACTCCTTTGAAAAACTTTCATCTGGATAGAATTACTGAATGAAGAGGATTTTGGGGCATTCTGCTCAGCAAGTGCACCTGGGGAAGTAATAGAGGCAAACTGTACTCATGGTCCAGAGATGCTAGGCCATCTCTTAAGCTGGCATCCGAAGTTGGCATGGAAATGCAAGTGACTGAGTGGTGGAGGCTTGGTCAAGGTTCCAGAAAGCCACTGAGGCCAGGCAATGTGGATTTGTATCAGATCAGATTCCTTTCGTGGAGCTCCTGAGTGGGCTGTCCTTGAGGCTGAAGCTCTGAAGGTGAGACCAGTTTCCATGGAGACCACAGGTTAATGTGGTTATCAGGGATATGTGAGTCCAAGCAGGAACAGGAAGCAATAGAATGGAGCCAGCTGACAGAGAGAGAGAGAAAGAGAGAAAAAGAGAGAGAGGGAGGACTGCAGAAAACAGTATTGGGAAGATGGAGCTACCCAGCAATGTTGTTCGTAATGGGTACCAGATGCCAACCATGGGGCTTCAGGTTTTGGTCTCGACCCTATTAACATAATAACATAAACATTCATTCTGACATTGATTTGATATGTTCTTGTTTTTGCCCCATTCCTCTCTTTTTGAATGAGAATATTAACTCTGTACCATTATATGTTGAAAATACTCCATTTTTAAAAAAATTTATTTTACAGGCTACACAATTAAGACACTGTCTTGACTCTCAGAAGAGACTTTTGATTCTTGAACACTATTGACACAAGAAGAAATGCACTTTTCAAATTATATTGAATGGGTTTTGCACTATGAGATGGACATGAGCCTATTGGGGTTAAGAGTGGAATTTTATAGTTTGAATGTGAAACATCCCAGTTTCATATTATTGACCACTTGGTCCCCAGCAGGTGGAGTTGTTTTATAAAATTGTAGGAACTTAAGGAAGTTTGACCTACCTGGAGGAAGTAGGTCACCAGACCTAGATTTTTTTTCTTTTTTCATCATTAATTAATTAACTAATCATCTTTATTGTCCAAAATTAGATACATTGGATGAGGAAATATCATGCTTTTCCCTCTTCCCTGTCCCCAACCCACTAGGTATCCTCCTCAGTGGGCACACTGGATCAATCCATGTGGCAAGGGGTTATGGATAGCACAGGAGGCAGCCAGGTGACCCTCCCTTTATGTGTTGTAGCCAAGGGGGGGCAATGTCTCTGGGTAATCCCTCCCACCATGACTCTTACAATCTTCCCCCGCTCTTCCACTCAGTTCCCTGAGTCATGGAGGGTGAGTTTTAAGTCTGTTTTAATGTTGTGAACTGAAGAGTCTCTGTGCTTCTACTTTAAGTTGTGTTGGAAGTCATCGGTGTCTGTCTCGCTGTCCCATATGCCTTCTTTTTTGTCTTCTGAAATGTGAGTAAGCAGTCAGTCATGCTCCTAGACACATGCCTCTCCCACCATGATGATGTACACTTAGAAATATATATATATTATTTATGTTTATTTATTTGATAGAGTGTATGAGAGAAAGAGACAGCTATGTAGAGAGAGAATGGGGCACCAGGGCCTCCAGCCACTGCAAACAAATTCCAGACACATGTGCCACCTTGTGCATCTGGCTTTAGGTGGGTACTGGGGAATCAAACCCGGGTACTCCTGCTTTGCTGGTAAGCACCTTAACCACTAAGCTGTCTCTCCAGCCCATGATCTACACTCTTAAGGGTCACATTCACAATATTTAACTCTTGAATGAGAAAATCGGTATGGGCACTGGCCTGGGTATTCAAGCAATAATCTGGAGACTCTCTGAGGTTTGAGGCATTACTTCTTCAGTTTTTTACAAGAATAGAGGGTAAAAATTCTACCTGAGCATCAAGCGGTGAATGCAGAAAACCAGACCAACACTTAGATAGTTGAGAAGCCCAGAGCTCCATCTAAATAAACGTTGGTGGAAATCATAGTACTTTATAAACACCAGCCAGGATAAAGTACTGATGATCAGTCTCAGCTCTATTTGATTGTTTGGAATAGTTTGTAATTGCATGTCTTCTCAATTTCTTTTATTAGCTGAACACATTGTACCAACAGTCTTGATATGTCATAAAATGTAACGTCTCTATGTGAGTTAGAGTTGAAAAATGAATAAGAGAATATGACGAGACAAGTCACAAAATGGGCCACAGTGATCCAAGGTAAGCATGCAATCTCACAAGATTATAATAGTTCAGTGGTTGTCACATCCTATTATTAAAAAAAAATAACCCTATTAAATGGGCCGGGAGTGTGGGGACAGAAAAGCTTAATTGTACTGTGGAATAGGGTAATGATAAATTATTTTCCTAATCCTGTTTGATGAATTAGTATTAGCTTTAGTTGACACACAGAACTTTCTTTCTATGCACATTTCTTAAGGATATGTTTATCTTCTTTCTAGTAATAATATAATTTTTTCTAATTGAGGGATCACTGTGTTTTTTTTCATTTTACTATTATATTGAATCTTTGAGAAGATAGTCAAAATTATGAAAAATAACACTGAGAGGAATATACATATCTACATATCTACATATATATATATATATATATATATATATATATATATATATATATATATATATTCTTATTAATACTTGAATCACCAAGTAGGGGCCTTGTTATCTGGGAACATAGTACTATCTTTCCTAGAATTCTCTCTGAAATAACTCTTCTGAATCTACTGAAACCCTGAAATGATTATTGGTGCACACCTTTATCTAATAAAAGCTCACTTAAATTGTGTTAGTTGTCGCGATGATGGCTTTTATTTCAATAATGTCCAACCAGTGGTCACTTGTTATATTTATTCACGATTTGCTTTCAGAGATGTACAATGATCTTGTAAGATTTTCCTAAATTTAGGTTCACGTCTCTTCACAATTAGATTTTGAGTATGTTCTTCTGGCAGGGATATTTGAGAAGTTATGTTTTATTTTCACCTTGTCAGTTTTTATACAATATGTTTAAGTTGATGGTTTGATGAATGTGGTGTTTGTTATGTTTCTCCACCATAAAACCCTCTTTCATATCCAGTAAATATTTTATTGGGAAAATGTAAAATTACCTAAATATCACACTGCTCATCGCATATCTCTCAACCTTAACATCTGCTGTTGCTGCTTGCTGAGTTAATTATTTCAAAGAATATTTTCAAATAATGATTTTCGAAATGGACTATTCTCATATTTCACCATCTCCACTTTGGATTAACTAAATTATATTAACATGAGATCATGTATTCTTATTTTCTTTAGTGAGTTAAAATTATCTATTTGGTTTCAAAATTAACTTTACAACATATACCTTTACAAAAATATGTTTAAAAGTGTTGTTCTGCATTTTAATAAATGACAATTAAGATGAAGAACATTTGTGTTACTTTAAAATGTCCACTCATGGAGTGTTGCAATCAATATCTTCACATACAACATACAGTGTCAAGACACTATTCAATTTCATTTTGAATGTTGTTCATTGGATAGACACAACAAAGCCTGAGAAAACAACACAACCCATCTTACCAGTGACAGTGGTATTTCACATTGTTATTTAAATGCTAATAACCATAGTAATGAAGAAAATAAAATGAAAAACATTGCCTCATCTCTTCTTCCACTCAGCATGTTGGGATTAACTGGTCCTCTGCTGCTAAACATTATAGTCCCACATCTGTTGCTAGCTAGCTGTGCTGTGCTTTGGTACCCAATTCTTATTCTCTCTTTCAGCCTCTAAATAATCTCCAGTGAGTTTTCACCTCCCGTGATGATAACATGTGATTTAAATGATCCTAGAATGACAGATGTATTCAGAGTTTTATAATCAGGAAACCTAGTTCCAAAGAGAGGAACAAGCTAGCTTGTGATTCTGTAATCCCCTGGCTCAACAAATGAACAGAGGGTTTCTAATTACATCCTGAAAGATCCCCTCTTGGCCATGTTCCAATTTTGAACTAGTTACTAAGTCAACCGTACTTGTTTCTTAAGTGGCTATTCAAGGGAGTAAGGACAGATTTGACACAGAGAAGAATCGCATGTGAAAAAACTCACCATGCACCAGTTTGTAAATTGATATAAACTCTGAAAAAACTCAAAGTATACATAAAAAGAAACAGGCACTATTTCCCACTTAATTTGTAAACTAATGTTTTGTGTCTATTCTTGAGACATTTAAGGTAAATATATAGTGTATATATTGTACTTTGTGGGAGTTTGAAATGTCCTCCCAATAGATTCAGGAGGGGTTTCCTTGAGCTTTTTATTGATAGCTTCTGTAATCATAGATCATAAGCCATTATGATTCCGTCCCACCCTCCCCCATATCTCTTCCCCTTCTCAGTCTCTGATTGCTTCAATGTCATGTTAAAGCTTGTTTCCAGCCTCCTGGCTGGAGGAGGTGTCACTATGGACAGATTCTAGGGCCCAGCCCCAAGGTGTTAGTTGGGGGTGGATCTCTTCCAGTCTAAGGTACACAGAGAGCAATCTGAGCTCTGCAGAGTTCTCTACTCTTTGCTTGTGTGTATGGTGTTGGTGATGGGTTTCTTTCTCTGCTTGGACCTCTGAAAGGGTCTGTTTGCCATTATAAAATATCCCCAGGATCTGTGAAGCTTCAAATAAATTCTTCCTCTTCCTCCATAAACTGTGCCTGGTTTGGAGGTTCATTTCAGCAGTGTTAGCTGGCTACAACAGTGCTATACCAAACTTTTATTGTTGTAAATACAAGCCCTGGCTAGGTTTTGATGAAGCTGACTATGAATTTAAAAGAGAAGTTGGTTGACAGAATTTTTTTCAGTAGATGAAAATGAAACTGTTTAAAAGAACATATATCAGTTTGTGAGCATGCTAGCTTTTTCCTAGAGAAAAGTTGTTCTTGACATGTGATATGATGATGACAGAAAAATGAGATTTGAGGAATTCAAATGAGGTCATTTAGAGCCATGCTTGGTCCCCTCATAAAGAATAACAACCATGGGGAGTAGTGGGTTGTGTTGATTTAGAGTCAGACCAAACCCTCTGTGTTGAATTCCTGAATTTCTGTTGTAGTCATATACACAATGCTAAATGATAATCATCCAAATCAGACACAATTTTGGGGAAGAACGGGATTTATTTAAACTTACAGATCCAAGGGTAAGTGCCATCAATAATGGAAAAAGCTGGCTCCCATTCATAAATCCATGCAGAGGGACACCAGCAGCAGCCAGCAACCCCCCCCAAAAAAAAAGATAAAATAAAATAATAAAATAAAACAGCAAGCACAAACTGCAGCAAGGACCCCACCAGAGCTCAAAACTGCATACCTTTTGCCTAGAATTCAGCTCTGCCCCCAAACATACCTCTGGGCTGGATCTTAGGATCCCACACACACACACCACAGAGGCACCTCTTCCAGCTAGGTGCTGGAGAGCCAAGTGACAAGCTGAAATGAAATATCTGGGTCTATGGGGACATACTTTCAAACTACCACACCTGGTTTGCAAAAATTACTATATTTCATTTTTTATCATTTGATTTTTTATTGTTGATATCTTTATTACCCTTAATTAGATACATTGTAGGAGCAAATATTATGATGGAACCCCCATTTCCCTCCTCCCTGTCCCCAACCGACTGGGGGACCTCCTCTGTGGGTGTACTGGATCAGACCATGGGGTAGGGGGTTATGAATAGCTCAGGAGGTAGCCAGGTTCCTCCCCACTTTGTGTGTTCTTGCTGAGGGGGGCAATGTCTCTGCATATTCTCCCCCACCATGATGGGTGAGTTTTAAGTGTGCTTTTTTTTATTGAGATCTTAAGTGTCTCTGTATTCTGCTTTTTGGATTTTTGGCGTCTGTCTCTTTGACCTTTCCTGGGTTAACTGACTTGCTGTGGTGACAGGTCTCTTGTTTATCATGCCAGTCACTCAAGGGTTTCATTTGGGGTCTATATTTCATTTCTGGCTCAATTTTCTCATCTTCAAAATATAGACATAAAACATATGTCTATATATAATTAGACATATATAATTTATTTCAAAGAATCATTATTTTTATAAATTGCTTATAGTTTTAATGCATAAATACATAAATTAATGGCTTCATAATCTTCTGAATATTCCTAGAGCTCTCCTGCTTATAATTACAAGTGAGAACTCTAAAATTTCCCAAGATATTACATGCTCTAGTGAGAAAAATGCATATCTGTAGCCTTAAACCACGAGCTATCTCTCATCTGGCGACTATGAAAATCTTTTTTTGAAGAAAATGTACTTTTAACAAATAAAACATAATATTTTTATTATTCTGATGATTATTTTCATTCCATCAGTAAGATAAATAAATCTTAATTAGAATCCTTCACCAAGCTATCTCTATTTGAACAGATGATGCACTGCTTGAATCCTAACTCACAACACACATCTCATCAGCTTCTTATTTTATCCCCTGTATTAAATTAAACCAAAATGTGATTTTACATGTACTTACTAAAATCAGCAGCAAATGTTTGGCAGCCACCCATATGAATATTTCCATTAGATGTAAATGTGTAAAATATAGAGAAATTCATGATGGGAACAAAACACAACTGTCCTTAATATTCATAAGACAATCAAACAAATGAAAGAAAAATCCTGTGTAACCTTAGAACAAGCTATGTTTTAGCCAGACATATTCACTTTGGATCTCTTGGTAGGTCAATGCTTTCTTCCTAAATGAATATTGGGGGGAGAAAAATATGTATTTTGCTGTCCAATACATGAATTATTAATATGATAAATGTTTATAAAACAACTTCTTATGTTTTATTTTTGAGAGACTTCTTTCTCAAGTTGACTCTCTTATTCGGTTGATAATTACTATGCTGATTCTGTCAAAAATTTGTTATAGTGCTGGGAGATGGCTCAGTGAATAAATGGCTTGCCATGTAAATATAAAGATCTGAGTTTGGATCTGTAGGTCCCACTACAGGCAGAAGCTGTGGCCGGCTGTCATCATGCCACTGTACTCACAGGCAGATGAGAGAGTGAGACAGGTGAATTTCCAAGAAGGTCACTGTTGTGGTCAACTTCCTAGTTGCTGCACAGAAAGAACCCAAACAAAGGTGGCTTGTGGAGGAATGGGTTTATTAGGCTTATGGACTCGAGGGGAGACTCATCCTGGCAGGGAAAACGATGGCATGAGCAGAGGGTGGACATCACCTCTGCCACAGCACTGCAAACAGTGGCAGGAAGGTGTGCCAAACACTGGCAAGGGGAAGCTGGCTTATAACCCCCATAAGCCCATCCCCAACAACACAGCTCCATTGAGGTTGTAAAATGCAAACTGCCATCAGCTGAGGATCGATTAACCAGAACACATTCATTTGTTTGTGGGGGACACCTGGATCAAACCATGACAGTCACATACCAGCTAGCTTGGCCAGTGGACCTGCGGACAATGAGAGACCTGCCTTGAAATGGGAAGTGGAAGATGGAAGACAAGGAACCACACTGGACAGTTGCCCTCTGACCTACACACCACCCATTGGCATGCACATGCTCACACATGTACACACATCATACATTCAGGCAAGCACCATGAAAACAAATAACTCCCCATGAAAAGAAAACTGGAGGGGTCATTTCTTCCTAATCAGTCAATAAATCTCTTTGGTCACAAATGGACTCTTTAATCAATTACTATTGACCTGAAGTAAAAGTGGGCATATGATCACTCATTTTTGCCATAAATTTATGCCAGAGTCATAAACTTTAACATGTGTACTGAGCTTTGGGAAATAATGCTTTCTCCAAAAAGAACTGGTACTATTTTTATAAGTGAACTGGGGATTGGCCAGGGCATAGTGACTATGCACTAAAATGTGTCATTACAATCACAGAAAAGTAAATTATTGAGAAGGACCATGCCCGAACCCTCAAGCCAGCTGAGCTACACAATTCAGCACATTGCTGCAATCCCAATGACGGGGAGAATAACACAGTGAGATTCCAACTTAAAGACAGCCTGGTCTACGTGGAATATTCTATCTAGTCCTCAGTGTTAAAAATTGTCATAGCTTATTTGTGGTGAGGGAGGATAGCCTGTTTGATGATACCCAATGTGCCACTCCATAGCCACTCAGATGTCTCAAAGTCAACTGAATAATTAAATATCACAAGAGTGAACTAAAAGGGAAATGTGTATCTTTACTGCAGACCTAAGTGATCAACAGAAGACAAGGGACTCAAGCTCCTTCCCTCCCTTGAACACAGATGACGTCGGCTGGCTCATTCTCACCATAGCCATATTACTTAAATTAAGGAAAATATATGACAATAATTTCTTTTTTCTTTTGCTATTTAGATTTTTAATTCAGAAAGATTGGAATGATGAAAATTGAAGTATCTTAATCATAATTTACATAGTTCTTTAATATTTAACATACAGTTAAACTCACAAGACAGGAGTGACTATTCATTTTTATTTGCCAATCAAATGTCATTTGAGCAAGTCATATGCTGAGTATGACAGTAATTTCTGCATTATATCTTAGACCACATTTTGCTATTATATGATGCTCATGAATATTATTTGATACAGTTTCTATTTTGTAATAATAATACCATGTTTTCTACTCTCTAGCACACTGAACAGCCACAAGGTCTGTCAGTTCCACCTCAGAAGTACATCTGGAAATCATTCTTTTGTTTATTTGCTGTTTCCTCTGTTATTTGTGTTCAATAATGGATTTCCTTTTTTTCTTAGCATACTCGACTAATTTTCAAAGATGTTACTCTGCTGCATTTTGAAAAGGCATACCGTACTGACAGCAGGTTATCTTAGACAGTGCATTGATGAGTTAGAAAAAAAATATTAACTTGGGCAGAAGAGATTGCATAGTGGTTAGGGCATTTGCCTGCAATGCAGAAGGACCCGAGTTTGATTCCCCAGTGCCCATATAAAGCCAGATGCACAAAATGGTGCATGCATCTGGAGCTCATTTCCAGTGCCCCATGTGCCCATTCTCTCTCTCTCTCTCTCATAAATAAACAAAATAATAAATATATTAATAAATTTGAGCATTCAAAAGGTTTTCTTTAGTTGCCTTTCTTTTTACTTTTTGCTTATAGTTTTATTGTTCCCCACATAATACTTCATGTTCAGCATTTATATATAAGAGTAACAGATTATTATAATAAATTTTAAGTTTGAATACTTATGTAATCATTCTCATCAGGTAGCTGGTTCATGAGTACACAAATAAATCAGCTCATAAAAAAGATTTTGGTAGAGTGACTGGCATATATATATATATATATATATATATATATATATATATATATATGGTATATAATGGGATCGTGACACGGACATGTTGTAATAATATGCAGTATGGGAACCATTAGGGAAGGCTACATTCATGGAAGTATCAGGATTCATCAGTCTTGTGTTCTCATGCCATCTCCATAGAGAGAGGTATCCTTGGGGTAAGTTTAGCCAGATGGGCCACAGAAAGTAGGAAGAAAGTGATGCTACTATGATGCATTTCTCCACAACTACCAGGAGGCTAGAGTGCGTGAGATGGGGAGAAAGAGCATTTCTTCATAAGCACATATGCGCCTCTAAATAAACAGACCAATGGTACTTTCGGAAAAAAGAATATACTTTTGTTTTTATTTTTAATTTTATATTATTAACACAGAGTTATTTTAAAAACATGAGTTTCATTATTACATTTATATATATACACACACACATGGATATACATATGAAATGTGTGTGTGTGTGCGTGTACTTTGATCATGTTTAACACTGTGGGTATGGAAGACTCTTGTCCCCCAAAGCCTCCTCCCAGTGGTCCTATGCACTGTTTTGTTTAGTACCCTTTAATTCTCATGTGACAGATGATAGATGCTGACAGACAAATGGAGTTAGAAGGGTGGATAAATGAAGGATTGCTTCTGCGTATGATAGAAAATAAACAATATTCATCTTTCCAAATCAGGATTATTTATCCTAATATAATATTTCTAGTTCCATACATTTTCCTGAAAATAATATAATCCATCCATCTTCAGAGTTGAATAAAACTCAATTGTGTATATGTATATTCTTTATTCAGTCTTCTGTTGATGGTTGTCTATACTGATTCTGTAACCTGCCCATTGTGAACAGTGCTATAGCAAACATATAGTGTGCTGACTTAGATTCTCTTAACCATAAGCCAGGAGTGGTACAATAGCATCATAGGGTAGTTTTAGTTTGAATTTTTATAGGAGCCTTAATAGTGACTTCTATAGAGAGTTGTACTTATTGACTTTCCCAGAGAGCACTGAAATATATCCAAGAATTTTCTTTTTTTCTTTTATACAATTTGATTGCTTGGATTTTGGATATTATTAGCAAAATATGACACTCAATATACACAACTATATGTCAATCATTTGGGAATGCATGGAGATAAAACTATAAAATTTAATTGGGGAATAAAGAATAATCAAGAAGGTGGTTAATATGGGAGGCAACAGTTTGATAGGAAGAAAACAATAAATGACAGAGCATGTATTTGTTGATATCACAGTTTTTGTTGGAGATACTGATTTCATTGATACTGATTGTATTAATAAGAACAACTAAAATATTAGATTAGATTTTGAATATAATTTTAAAATTTAACTATGATTATATTTTTAAATCTCAGTAAATCAATATATAAGCAAAGTGGAGGCATTTCCATAACCAAGTATAATGTGAAGGGATATAATAAAATACCTTAGCTGAATTTGAATTCATAGTTTGTAGCATAGTAGCTGTAATTTAGTATTAGCACGATTACAAATGAATTAATTTAAAGGAAATGAACTTGTTAATAACGTGTGCTTGTGTGTGTGTGTTCATATTTCTCAGGGCTGGAGTATACATGCTCTATTTTACATGTGGAGCCCAGAAAGCTATCCAAAGTAGGTCATTGCCTTCCATGGTGATTGAGGGTCTCTCATTCTCAGTGATGTTCACCACTACACTTCACCAGGCTAGGGTTTCCTGAGTTTCCAAAAAACTGTCCTATTTGGAGCTGGAGAGATGGCTCTGTGGTTTAAAAAAATTGACTTGTTTCCACTTCCCTTCTAATGTTGGTGCACTGAGTGGGTTATAGAATCTCACCATAGCTTCAGGCTTCTGTGTAGCTCTGTGGATCCAAACACAATTCCTCAGACTTCTGCTCAGAGCAAGCATTTTCTCTACTGGGCCATCCCTCTAGTCCCTGGAAATCAACGCCTTTGTCGCAATTACTAAAATATAGAAAATTTAAGCAAAATAAAGTATAAATCTTCCATTTTCACTTTAGTTCACCCACGAGATAGCATCTAATGAGAGGAAGGGGTTCGAATGAAGCTGTCAGCTTGCACTTAAATAAAGCAAACTCACAGCAAAACACTTTCCTCTTATTAGAAGCAATCTTTGAAAAATGATAGTATGATTTATAGTGGTTAAATAGAGAGTTGATGTTAGAATAAGACTTCCATAAACCTGCATTCAGGGTCTCATATGTACCCTAGAAAGTAACAATTGAAATTTCCATATAACATCGCTCTAAAATGGGATAAAGACACAGGAGGAAATATTTGTTTAAATGACACATTCTATAATAAAAGTGTCATCAGAGTGGTGCAGGAAACTTTCAGGATAAATCATTTCCCAAACTGGAGTCAGTTTACACAGACAGCAAAAAAAAAAAAAAAAAAGACTAGCCTCAGAGAACTATTTATTTTATAACTGGTACATAAAACTTGAGAAATGAATACCTAAGCTGGCTAAAAAAATTGAGTCATACATAAAGATGCTAGTTAGGAAATGGATGATAATATCAGAAATACTTGTGGAAAAAATAACTTTTCACAATTGATTAAGGTTAAACAAATGTGTAAATCATAACAATACATAGCAATTGAAAGATTTGCAAAACTTGTACATAAACCCATTAACATTTGCAGTAAAAATTAATGTTACTTCTTTGGACAACAATTGAACAGTGTATTTTTAAACCTCTAAAAACACTCCATGAATGAGACTCTTACTTCAGGGTACTTAATAAATGTAAATTGGCTATTTCTAATGTGAAGCTCAATAAAACTATAGAAATTCTGACGATTACTAATAACAATAAAATATCAAATCTTATGGGTTGAAAGTTTGTATCTTCTAAAAATTCACATGGAAAACTAACCACCAATGTGATGATATTAAAAGATGAAAATTTTGAGAAGGATTAGGACCTCACAAAAGAAATGAATTTAAATTAGTGTCATTGTATTTGAGGACCCATGTGAGGACAGAGCAGAAGACATGGCTATAAACCAGGAAGTAGACGCTCAACAGACAATGAATCTTCCACTGTCCTGATTTGAAACTTCTCTGATTATAGAAATCTGTTACATGGATTTCTGTTAAGTCTACCTAATATTTTTGTAGTGGCCTAAACAGATTAAAATATTTAGATAACTCCAGAACAAAAATTTAAATAAACATATATGCTTCAACAATGTCTGTTTTGAAATCATCTCTTCATGCATAGTGCTACCCATTGACATTATAGTCTTGTGGTTCTAAAAGCATTCCTAGGGAAAATGTAAAATTAAATTGGGGCATGAGGTAAACTGACTTTTAGTCATTAGCATTCAAAATCTAATCATTATAATTTATGTTTTCCTGAAAGCATTTTTCTTAGACAAGATCTTTAAAATGGCATTTTTATATTTATAGAGGATGGTAGGAGGCTTTTTGGTGTACATTTTGCCTGAAAAAAATAAACACCTGTATTTATAAGCTGAACATGTTTCCATTCAAATCCAAATACTTAAGATTAGGTAGGTGTATTTTTTGCACTTTGCATCTACTTAAAAAGCCTAAGGAAATAGCGAAAGGATTGTAATACCGAAAACATAAACAGTTTCTTGTCAGAATGGCTTCTTCTGGTCTGTATTATCAAATTCCCAATTTAACTGAGTCATGGATGTGTGTGGAGGTGGAAGGTCATGCTAAGCACAGGGGAACAGTGATATTGTGTTACTCTGTGGAGTGTGGTTACATGCATATTCTATGTAAGATTATTCCTTTTGTACTTTTTTATTTGTCAAATGCGTAGACATTGACCTCTGCCCACGTTCAGGACAATAAAAATTTGAAAGGGTAAAAAATAGTACAAAATCCTAACATAGAACAAAAAAATAGATTATGGCCTTTTTATAATTGTGCTGTAAGTTTTTTTGAAGAAAAGAATTTCTACTATCAACCCCATTGTCAGACACTTGCTTTAAATTTCTGACAATAGGGAAACTATTTTACCTAAGAATATTTCTTCTTGGCATGTGCTCAAAAAATGACAAGCATTTCCCCTTCATTGTTAAAGAAGGAAAACACATCACACACACAGGCATGTGTGCACATATGCATACATGCATGCATGTGAAGATTTACAGAAACATTTGCTCAGGCAGCCTTTATAAAAGCCCTCAACCTCACAGTGCTGATGCTACCTACCATAGGCCTGAATAAGAGGAGGGAATTTGGAGGAAGAAATCAAGGGTCATGGAAGGTGATTATTATCCTGATATATTGTCTGTATGTATGGAGGCTGTGTCATGGCTTGATCCAAGTGTCCCCCACAAACGAATGTGTTCTCAGTTATCAATGCTCAGCTGATGGTAGTTAGGGAATTACAACCTCGATAGAGCTGTGTTGTTGGGGGCAGGCTTATGGGGTTATAAGCCAGCTTCCCCTTGCCAGTGTTTGGCATACCTTCCTGCCACTGTTTCCAGTGCTGTGGTGGAGGTGATGTCCACCCCTCTGCTCATGCCATCGCTTTCCTTCCAGGATGGAGTCTCCCCTCGAGTCTGTAAGCCAAATACACCCATTCCTCCACAAGCTGCTTTTGTTTGGGTTCTTTCTGTGCAGCAACTAGAAAGCTGACCACAACAGGTTTGGTACCAGGATGTGGGGTCTGTTGCTGCTAGAACCCTGATCTTTTGGCATTGGTCTTGTGGAAGTGATCTGTAGAAGGAATATGGAAGGATATGAAATATCAGCCTAAGAGATGCCTCGCAATGCTGTGATTACAGCTTAATAAACCATTCTGGTCAGAATTAAAAGACCTGAATGCAGTAAGAACTATGGACTGTGAGGTTTGGCTTACAAGGGTGAGAAAAAACTTTGTCAGGACTGTGCCAGAAGCAGTTTGTGTGAGAGGCTTGCTGCATTCTGCCTGCCTGTGTCCTGGGAACCTTTGCAGGGTTGTTTTACGTAAAGATGGACTGGTGTGAGCAGATGGAGATGGCACAGAAAGAATGATCTTTGGGCCAATAATGCTGCCCGTTCACCTGCAATTGTTTGAGTGTTGACAACCATTGAGATTGGGCCAGGTGATCTGCATTGGAACAACAGGAAGAATGTGGACTCTTTGAAGTAATGGACCTGAATGCTTTGTTCCCCCCCCCCATTAACAAATTGGTAGCCCACCTTGTTCTGTCAATAAAAAGCTAAAAAAAGAAAGTCCCTCAATCTGTGATTTCACATACAGAGTCAGGAGGTTTTATCAGCTTACTGAATCTGAAAAAGGAATTACAAGGATTCAAAGTTCTTCTAAACAAGTTTGAGAGGGTTATTAAGGCGTTTTATTTTTGGTTTGAGAAATATTTACTATTCAATAGGGCATGTGCTTTTTTGGATAAAATGATTGCTTTTTATTTGTTCATTGAACAGAATCTGTCATATATACTTTCACTTGTAACAGAACTTTCAAAGAATCCTAAGAGGCCAAAAACATTATATTACACTATTCACTCATACATTTACAGTTATTTCTTGAGGTACTGAGACAAACCCAAAGCAGCTTATAGGAGGAACAGATTTATTTCAGCAAAATGGTTTACAGAATCCAAGGGAAGAACCATCAATGGCAGAAGGAGCCAGCTCACTTCCATAGATGCATGGAAGAGAGACAAGACCATACTGCCAGCAAACTCTAATCCAGAGTTCAAAGTCATTCTGAACACACCTGAAGGCTGGACTACAAAATCTGCCCCAGTGACACTCCTCCAACAGACTGCTGGAGACTCAAGTTGGCTACTCAAGCTTAACCAAAAAGCCCTGAAGCTATGCAAGGCATACATTCCCACATTCAAACCACCAATCATACCATCCCAATTATATTTCATATTCATATTATGATATCCCTTGATATATATACCTATCTCTCTGAAAGGAATTAAGTGATTCTTGAAGATCTTACTCAGAACACAATACCAAGGACTTGTTCACTCAGTGACCTGATCATATTCCTTTTTTTAAAATTTACCAAATTGTCAATTAGAAGAAATAAAATTATCATTTCTGTTCTTTCTTAGAAAAAAAAAAACACTCCACCTGAATCTTTGAGATTTTTTTGATATAAATCTATGTAAAACATATCTAATTTTTTTAAACATATCTAATTTTACAAGATAATATTTACAGAGGCTTCAAGATCAAGGTGGCCAGCCATTGGCCAGCTCATTCTGCAAATAACCATAATTAATGAATCTTAGTCATATTTCTTTTTTTAAAGTTCTTTTTTAAAAAAATATTTTATTTATTCATTTTCTAGGAGAGAGAGAGAGAGAGAGAGAGAGAGAGAGAGAGAGAGAGAGAGAAACAGCACCAGGGCCACACCTTGTGTGTCTGGTTTATGTGGGTACTGGGGAATTGAGCCCGGGGCATTAGGCACTGGAGGCAAGTGCCTTAACCACTGAGCCATCTCTGCAGCCCTGAACCATATTCCATAAGATAGTAGCTTCCTAAGATCTGGATTCTCTGATGTTATTTTGATAACATTTTTATTATTTCCCAAACATTTTACAAGATTAACTACAGAGCAATGCTATTCACCATAATGCAACTTGACCAAACACAATAAAAGACTAAAACAACTAAAAATTTGTTTTATAAGAGTTAATTGATTGCAACAGTAGGTAAAACTTCCTTGGCCACAAATTCTGTGACATATATTTATTCTCTCTCTCTCTCTCTCTCTCTCTCTCTCTCTCTCTCTCTCTCTCTCTGTGTGTGTGTGTGTGTGTGTGTTTGTGTACACATTTAGAAATGTTTAAATAGTAAAGTAAGGTATTTGGAGTCAGAAGCAATGAGATTACATTGTTACATAAAAGAAACCTTGAATAAAAGTGTTTCCTCAAATTTTAAAGTGGATCATAATATTTAGTAACACTAGAAAAATTTGATGCTACATGATAACTGTGAGCAAATATGAGGTGCTTCATGAAATGTTCTTTTTACTGACAAATTCAAAAGATGAATGATATGGACCTACATCAATGAGTGGATAGAGTAAGAAATTACAAGGGAACATTGAACTTGGAACTTAGATAGGATCACTAAAATACAGTGTCCAGGGCTGGAGAGATGGCTTAGCAGTTAAGGCACTTGCCTCCAGTGCTAAGGCCCCAGGTTCAATTCCCCAGGACCCACATATGCCAGACCCACAAGGTGGTAGCCCTGGTGCTTGTTCTCTCTCTCTCTCTCTCTCTCTCTCTCTCTCTCTCCTCTCTCTCTTTCTCTGCTTGAAAAATAAATAAAATAATTTTAAAATACAGTGTCCTCCCAAAAATTCTAGGTTCAAAATAAAAACAAAATTGCTTGAGGTTGGCAGACAATGGTTCCAACTATATATGAGACAAACTGAAAATAAAATAATGGCAGAAATTATCTCCAATGAGGTACAGGAGGTCAATAGGCTTGAGGTTGAAATGAAATAAAATTTGAATTAAGTTAATTTTCCAGAACTGGAAGATAACTTCAGTTCAAATTAATTTCCCAAGTAGACTCACAGATGTTTCAATATATTGCAAAGCAAAACTTTAGCTCTTCCTTTGGTTTTTAGCATTAAGCAAATATGTATTATATATATATATATTTACATATATAAGATATATAGTTACATATATATATATATGTAATATCTTCCCACAAAATCAGCGTGACTAATGTGCTATAAGTATGTGAGATTTGAATTGACACACTTAATGCACTGGAGAATATTTGTAACATGAATTTCACATATACAAGTCTCAATGGAAAAACATGATCTTGCTCATGATACACTTTGAAATTCAAAGAAAGAAAAATGCGTGTCTGCTGACAGTGTCTTGTGATGAAGCCTAGTGAATTCTCAGTAGTGGAGTCACACAGAGTGAGGAATACTACTTCATACCAAAAGGTTAATTATTCAACAAAGAGGAATGCCACAGTTTTGACATCTACCACTTTAAGGTTCTGAAGTTGGTACTAAAAAAAGGACACACTATTTCAAATCCTGTGGACATTAAAATTTTTAATTAAAATTAAATTAATTAAAATTTTAAAAAAATAAAAATTAGAAAATAAATTAAATTTTTTGAAACTGACAATGAAAGTTAATACTACTGTATATTCACAAAAGGATCCTTTATTTCCAAGAGAATGTAACAATGTCTCTTTGCATGATTGGATTAAACTCCAGGAACTTATCCATGAGTACCAAAATCATCATGTTAATTTTTGATGAACAAATTATGCTTACTCTGAGTATGTGAATTGATCTTGAGTGCATTTGGCCATTTATTCATTTTGTCAATAGACTTTGATTGGGTTTCTATGGTCAGTCTTATGAACAATCCTAACAGGTCCATTGTATTGAGTTGACATTCACAGAAGCAGAGAAACACCAACCAAAGAAGTCAGCAGGCAGTGCCAGCTTAGAATTTTTGCTTCACTGTTATAGACCTGCACCTCTGCTGGGAAAGTAACATGAGAAACCTACTATGCTATCTTATTGTTACTGAATAGTATGCCAGATATGTAAAATGACAAACTGTATAAAACTGATTTGAATTTAAGATATATAAAATATTTGTTGTAATAAGTGCTTTTAAAGGAGTGATCAGATCACATGAATTGAGAACATTTTTTTGTAATTATACTTTAACTGTAGCCCAACTCCCAAGCAAAGAAAGCTTAGTTTTAATGTATGTGTGAGAAATAGCAGTAAGGCTTTTTCTGGATACAGGAGACACCAGAGCTATAGGTCTTGATGTACACTTGGTGATATGTAATGCTGACTTTAACATAAATGCTTTTAAACTTGAATGAGCCTTATGGAAAATATTTGCTAAATAAAGTCCAATGACCAGAAAATTATTGGAGAACAAAATGTAGTTTACCCCTGAAAATTAAAATAGCCAACTTTGAATTCTAGAAAAGCATTAAAAATAAGAATATAAAAATATTAAAGAAGCCAGGCATGGTAGTGCATACCTTTAGTCCCAGCACTCAGGAAGCTGAGGTAGGAGGATAGATATATGTTTGAGGCCATACGGACTACAGAGTGAGTTCCAGATTAGCCTGAGCTAAAGTGAGACTCTGTCTTTAAAAACAAAACAGTATAAATTAAAAACAATAATGACAGACATGATCATTCTGTTACCAGTGTGATCTCTCTCTCTCTTATTCTCTCTCTCATTCTTTCTCTCGCCCCTCACTTTCCCCTCCCCCCATTCCAGGTCCTTGGTATCTTGCTCAAAAAATTGAAGAAAGCACACACAATTAGTTATGCCACAGGAAACTTTAGTAAGAGCAAAACGATAGTAAATGTTTCAATGCATCTATTCGTCAGCTGGTCACTCAAGTGGAAAGTTCTTAAGGGCACCAGGAAACTGTCTTGAGACTTCTCATGACTATATTTTTAGAGGAGGATAGTGTGGCACTTGGAATGTATGTCCCCCATAGAATCAGGTGTTTTATTAAGACTTGTAACTTGGGTCTCCAGACTCCTGGCTGGAGGTGTCACTAGGGAAGGATCCTGGGGTCCAGCCCTAAGGTGTATTTGGGGGCAGATCTGATTTCCACTCCAAAAGTATGCAAAGCAGTCTGAGCTCTGGTGGGTCTCTGATGCTTTCTGCATATTTGTGCTTGTTGCTGTTGGTGTTTGTTGACTGGTCATAGGTTCTCTCTCTGCTTGGATTTATGAATGGAAACCAGTTTCTTCTGCCATAGATGGAACTTCCCCTGGATCTGTAAGCTTGAAATAAACATCTTCCACCCTTAAACTGTGTCTGGTTTGGATGTTCATCCCAGCAACTTGAAGCCGACCACAACATATGGACTAAATGGTATGTTTTAGGTAATCTTGAGGTTTTGTTGACAAGTTTGGGTTATATGACATTTTTCTCTACTGTATCTTTCCTTGATGCATCTGTTTAAAACATGTGTACTCCTAGTTATACATAAACATAAGATAATAAATAAGGTTTCTTTCTAAAAATTCACAGTTTGCTTTACTGTACATGCACCCAAAACTAGTCGAGGATGGATGTTTCCCAGCTGTTTCAAGCCTGGATCTCTCTACAAATAGGTACTGATCACAAAGACTGATCTCTAGAGGAAGAGAAAGTAAGTCCATTATTTGAAGTGGGCATAGTAAATACATCCTTTTCCCAAACAATGCATCTAACTACATATTTGGAATCTAGGACTCTCACCTGTACCAAGCTGGTAAATAGGAAAAACCCCTCCTTACCGTCTTATGCCTATATTTTGCAGTCAGCTTCCTAATTGCTGCACAGAAAGAACCCAAACAAAAGCGGCTTGTGGAGGAATGGGTTTATTTGGCTTACGGACTCGAGGGGAGACTCCATCCTGGCAGGGAAAACGATGGCATGAACAGAGGGTTGGACATCACCTCTGCCACAGCACTGCAAACAGCGGCAGGAAGGTGTGCCAAATACTGGCAAGGGGAAGCTGGCTTATAACCCCCATAAGCCCGCCCCCGACAACACAGCTTAATCGAGGCTGTAAAACCTAAACTGCCATCAGCTGAGGATCGATCTATCAGAAAGCATTCATTTGTTTGTGGGGGACACCTGGATCAAACCATCACAGTCCACCCCTGGCCCCCACAAACTAATAATCATACATGATGTAAATACAATGCATTCAGCTCAACTCGTAAGTCCCCACAGCTTTCAACTGAGCCATAATACGAAAAATAAACCCGTAATGGCACAGAACATTCACACTGCAAAACATGAGGCACAGCAAAAACAGATTGACCAATACAAGATTTAAAACAAACAGGGCACCATCAATCTCTAACTCCAAGTTCAATGATTCTAACCAATAACACAAATCTCTTGGAGATTCAATTCTGCCCCTCCAGCTCGGCTACTCACAGTCCGGGAAAACGTCATCCGGTGCTGGCAGCTCGCCTTGGCACCCATCCATAGTCCTGGAATTCTTTGGGTCTCCATTGCAACCCACAGTTCATCCTCATGGCCCCATCAGGCTCCATGCAGACAACCTTGCAAACCTGCTTCACATGCTGATGGCCATTTTTCAAAAACAAAACTGTGTTGCAAATCCAATGACCCTCTCTTTCTAACCAATCTCCATTCCACAAAACCAGGTGGGCTACCAACTTGTTAATCCAGGGGGGATCAAAGCATTCAGGCCCCTTACTTCAAAGAGTCTGCATTCTTCTTGTTGTTTCAATGCAGACCAGCTGGCCCAATCTCAGTGGTTGTAATCTCTCAAACAATTGCAGGTGAACGGGCAGCAGTTTTGACCCAAAGATCTTTCTTTCTGTGCCATCCCCTTCTGCTCACACCAATCCATCTTTACATCAAGCAACCCTGCACAGGTTTCCAGGACACAGGCAGGCAGAACGCAGCAAGCCTCTCACGCAAACTGCTTCTGGCACAGTCCTGACCAACTTCTTTCTCCCCCCTCGTAAGCCAAACCTCACAGTCCATAGTTCTTACTGCATTCAAGTCTTTTACTTACAGCACTGCAAGGTCTCTCTCAGGACAAGGTTTCCAATCCGTCCATATTCCTCCTGTAAATCACTTCCAGAAGACCAAAGCCACAAGATCAGGGTTCTAGCAGTAACAGATGACCCCTCATCCTGGTACCAAAACTTTTGCAGTAAGCTTCCTAGTTGCTGCACAGAAAGAACCCAAACAAAAGCGGCTTGTGGAAGAATGGGTTTATTTGGCTTACGGACTCGAGGGGAGACTCCATTCTGGCAGGGAAAATGATGGCATGAGCTGAGGGCTGGACATCACCTCTGCCACAGCACTGCAAACAGCGGCAGGAAGGTGTGCCAAATACTGGCAAGGGGAAGCTGGCTTATAACCCCCATAAGCCCGCCCCCGACAACACAGCTTCATTGAGGTTGTAAAACCTAAACTGCCATCAGCTGAGGATTGATCTATCAGAACACATTCATTTGTTTGTGGGGGATACCTGGATCAAACCATGACACTATATATAACCAAATGCACATGTGATTAAAACCAGATGCATCATGGGAAGGAACATGGACAGTAGACAAATGTTATTTAACCCAAACTTGTGAAGCAAATCACTGGATCACCCAAACTATGCCTCTAGTAAACAGTTCATCCTTGCCTAAAATTCCTAAAACATAAACCCAGACAATAACTAGAGCCCTTGAGTACTCTGCAATCCAATGATCTGTTGCTTCCTTGGCACTGGATTTCAGGCTTTCCTGTGGCTTTACTCTTCCTAAGTATTCAGAATGCTTAACTACTTGTGCTTGGCTGTCTTCAATTCTCTGAGCAAGATGCCTAAAACCTTGAAAGCACTGAGAAAGAGAGAGAATGTGTCATGTGATGTCTATATTCAGGAAGCAACCAAGTAGAAAAAGGCAGTAAATTTTACAGACTACCAGAAGAAAGAGGGTGAGAACAGAACTGCTTTTTTTGTCAGAGAGCTGATGAAGAACATAGAAAATCATTGGCTAATTTAAGCCAGTTTGTAATAGAAACAAAAAGGTAACCAAGGTCATGCTCATTTAAAGAAGTGTATGTCAGTTTACATAAGTGATTAATTAAGATAAAAATGACACACCTGTATTTATAAGAGCCCGTTCGTGTAAGGGTCAGAAATAGTAAGAAAAAAGGAAAAAAACTAACATAATCTGAGAACTGTTTTAGAATCCTGCATATCAGTGCTCTGTCTTTCTACCTCTAAAATAACTATGTGTGCTGAAAACCTGGTATGAAAAATATGACCATAATTGAGCTGGAGTTTTGCTTTGCCAATGGCGGAAACATATACCTCACAACTGGTGAAAACATGTAATTCTGTAAAGATATATTTCAGCTCATTTCCTTTGCTCTGACACAGGTAGAAAAGAGAAGCTATGGGATGTCTTGTAGACTCCATAGAAACACAGAAGGAGGAAAAATTCCATGAGCTGACTTAGAGCTGATCCTAAATTGTCCGTTCATCACATGATGAGGTTGCTAGGACTCAATGAGGAAATTGAGTTGAGAATGATAATATGAAATACCCAAGAGAAATAGTCAAATATGCCTGGAACACAAACTTAAATCTCCCTATCTGATTAAGGGCACATCATTTCACAACTTTATCTGTGTAGATTTGAATTTAAGAACCTCTTCTGAGGACAAGCTACTATAAATAGCAAAAAAAGGAATAACTATTCATGAACTGCAAACACCTCTGAGCACAGGATCCTCACGACTGGAAGCCTCCAGCATGGACCAGCCCTCTCAGTGGGCAGTGAGTCGTCCGGAGCTGGCAGGCCATGTTGGAGCAACCTCAGCCCACCGGCGCCTGAGGCTCTCATTCGGCCTCAGCTGGCTTCCCTCGGGTTTCCTCCCCGACCCTCCCACCCTGTCTATCCTGCCCCTCCTGGGCACTTGGGTGTCTTTCCTGTTCAACTTTTTGATTTATTTCTCATATTAATATTTTTTTTCCATCGGCCATCTGTACGTAGCTCCTCCCCCCCTTCTGGCCTCCAGTGCCCCACCCTTGCTACTCTGTTCTCTTTATTTTGGTTCTTTTATCCTTTTTTTTCTCTTTTCGTTCTCTTTCACCAGTTCGACTGGAGGCTCCTTCATAGCCCCTCCCCCCAGCTTCCAGCCTCCAGCTCATCTGCCCCGCTCCCCCCCCCCCCGCTAGCCTGTTCTCTTGTTTATTTTGGTTCTTTTATTTTTTTATTTTTATTTTTTAAATTTTATTGTCCATAATGAGTTACATTTAGTGGGCAAACAATGAGTTGTTATCCCCAATTCCCCACTGCCCTCCCCTTCTCCCTCCACTGGATAACATCCTCCATGGGTCGTCTGGATCCGTCCTTGTGACAGGGGACCATGGATAGCCTAGTATTCAGCCAGGTTCTCCTGGCCAAGCCTCTGGATAATCTCCCCCACCACGACTCTTACAATCTTTCCGCCCCCTCTTCCGCATAGTTCCCTGAGTCGTGGTGGATGAGTATTAAGGCTGCTTTAAGGTTGTGAGCTTAGAGGTCTTTGTGTCGAAATCATTGGTTTCTGTCTCACTGGCTTATCCTGTGTTGATTTAATGGCTGTGGCTGTGGGCCCCTTGTT